>JABYQK010000091.1:0-158402 GCA_022606075.1 Fomitopsis betulina
TCGCACTGCCCACTCCTTACGTTCTGTTTCGTCGACAACCTGGCAGCGCTTGAAGTGTGCTTCGAGGTCTTGGAGGTACCTGTCGAGCGCGCGGGGGTCGGTTTCATCAAACGTCGGAGCTGTCGAGTGACCTCGAACAGGCATGTACTGGGTTGCCGTCGCCATGACCGGAGCAACAGGCGGCTGGTTGTTCGCTTCGTTGTCAGCCATATCGGGAGATGGAGATTCGCGCGGTGGTGGTGGTGGACCTGAGAGTCGGGGAATACGAGATCGAGATGCTGTCGCGCGCGTACGAGATGATCGCGTAGGCTCGACGCGAGATGTAACGGATCCGCGACGAGTGGTCGGCAGATTCGGAAGTGGATACCCGGTTGTCGGTGCCGGGGAAGGTGGAAGAGAAGATAGCGGCGACGATAGGGGCGTCGCGTAGGGAGAGTGATTGGCGGTAAGATCGCGATGAAAAACTTGCGCTAGTGGGATATCGGGGGAAGACTGTCGGGAGCTTTCAGGGTCGAGTTGACCAAGAACACGCTCAACCTCGTCGGGAGATGGTGGATGAGAACGATCGGGAGAGATAGGTGGAGATCCGAGTATGCGTCGTGCGTGACCGGGACCGAGACGACTGTCGAGCGCGAACGCTAAGAGGTCGTGGGGAGCGAAAGCGATGTAGTCGTCGAGGTCGACTGGGTACAGGGGCTGGGAAATTTTGCACTATACACCCCCCTCGCGGTGGGCTCCAATATGATGTGACCGAACGAGCACGAAACCCTCCACACAAGACACGTGTGCGGGAGACCGAGGGATGGCACGAGGGCTCCGACGGGGTCGAGGGCTGCGCTCAGGAAAGAACGAACAGTGGGGGTGCTAGGGGTGGTCTGATATGGAAGGAGGAGTACGGGCTAGTTTCCGCAGCGAAGGAGTACACTCGCGACGAGCGACGATAGAGCGCGATGAACGATGACTTAGCGATGACCTTGCGATGACTTACGATGACTTGCGAGCCGGTGCTTCGAACCGGACAGCGCGCGATGACCTACGTACGGGCGAGCGAGTCGAGCGAGTCTCGACGACGAACAGACGTGCAAACGTGCGGGAAATGAGAGGGTAACGGTCTCTGGTGTATTGGGGGAAAAGTCTAGGGTAATGTACAGGCAGACACGCCTGACCGGAACAAACCGGCCAGCACGTATGAATCACGACATGATGAGAAATATCGTCCGAGAGAACACACAACCAATCACATAAATCAGAAACATCGCACGACAGTCCAGGGAGGCCGCGACATGGCCGAGTACCATGTGCGACTAGTGCGATACGCACAGCCGCACTCCGATGGAACCTTCGAGAGTGCCCGATAGATGCCCGACGGTGAAGAGATATGAACCTGCGCCGGAGAGACGAACTCCCCAGACACAAGCAACATGTCCCTCAACGAGACAACTGTAAATGCACACCGCATCTGCTTCGCGAGGCTTATCGACGTCTTGCTGGCTGACGCCGCGATCGAACCGCAGTACCAACCCTCCAGGTCGCGAGAGTGGCTAGCCTGGGCGCATGGCGCCCGCTGGCACCTGGTACGTCGCTGGCGCGCCCCGATAGAGCTGTTGCTGACCGCGACGATAGCGTGCCGTACTGGAGTCGTACTGCCATGTCACCGCTGCCGAACCCGGTAGCCTTCCGTCGCCGTTCGCATACCGCGAGATCAAGGAGATGCTGGACTACTTCGACGAGGTCTTCAAGGATCGCGACTCCCCCGAGATTGAGAGGGTCGGTGTACCGTTCCCGATGCTCGCTTGGTCGGAAGCAGCTGTCCTCTACAAACAGACCCAGCCGAACACTCGCCTTGCCGTAGGACTGCCCATGTATACGGCAGTGCCCACGTACCTCGACGACTACCGTTCCTTGCCGACGATCGTGAGCGAGATGTCCCGATTGGTCGACCGCCTGCTTGAGGCGAGTCGCGACAAGCCGTCCGAGCTGACTGACGGTCCCGACGATACGATGCCCGCGCTGGTGCCGGAACCCGCTACAAACCCTGCGGGCCCCAACCTGAGCGATACGCTTCGCGCTCTGAACACCCCGACGGGTCCGCGACGTGGGCGAGGAGGTGCGAGGGGTAGAGGTGGACTTGCTCGAGGGGGAGGCTTGCCGAGGAACGCCGGGCAACATGGGTGTGGCCCGCATCCCTTCGTACCCTGTCATGGTCGGAAGTAGTTACGACTCACGGTGTACTGCGCTAGCTAGTTCGACAATGCGACCTAGCGTCTACGATTTGACTTCCCGAGTGTGCGACTTGAGTTCCTTCGTGCGACGAGGCCGCGATAGGCCGCGACGGTGCGTACCCGTGTCGCGACGATCGAGGCGGTACGTTCCGACTTGCTCGCTAAGCCGCGCGATAAGCGATCCTACGGTCCAACGCGGTCCCGTTCGAGGTTCGGCCTACAGCGCGAAAAGAGCCAGCCCCGACCGTATCGGGGTAGAGCCACAGCTCAGGCGTATCACCGTGCACTCATTTGCCTGCCTACAGACTTGCCTGCTCAACGACTTGTCCGCCCACTGACTCGCCCGCGTACTGACTTTCCCGCCCGCCAACTCGCCCGCTTGCTGACGACTCACCTGCCTGCCGACTCACCTGCCTGCCGACTCACCTGCCCACCAACTCCCCTGCTTGCCAACTCACCTGCCCTCGCTTGCTTGCTGACTTGTTTGCCTGCTGACTCGCCGACTCGCTGACTCACCTGCCTGCTGACTCACCTGCCCGTCAACTCTTCCTCCCGTCAACTTTTCCGTGCGTCGATTCACCTGCCCACCGACTCACTTCAAGTTGCTTGCGCCAACTTGCTGGTGCGCTGATTTGCCTCCCCGCCAACTTGCTCGCCTGCTGACTTGCCTGCTGGTGCAGACTTGCCTGCACACCGATTGGTCTGCATGCTGATTGGCCGGCATGCTGATTGGCCGGCTTGCCTGCACATCGACTTGCTCACTCACTGAGTTTGGTACCTGCTCACACCAACTCGCTTGCCTGCTGACTCACCTGTATACCGACCTGCCCACTCGCTGAATTGCCCGTCCACCAACACACAGACTCACTGGCTTGCCTGCCCGCCGACTCTCCTGCCCACCAGAGCGCCGATTTGCCTGCCCATCTGCTCCCCCCACTTTTAGTTTCCCAGCTGGTAAACCTTTGCAGATCTACTTACCTGTTATGTTGTATGCAATACCGTTGGTGAGCTCGACGGTCTCCGCCTCGCGCGGGCCGGGCGCGGTGGTGGGTGTGGGGAGGACGCCGGTGCCGACGGAGGGCATCGGCACAATGAGGTGCAGTTTCTGGCGGAGGCGCGCGAAGGGAGACAGGGACGGCACTCTTCTTTGGGAAGGAGACAGCGAAGGCGGGGATGGTAGGTGCGTCTTGGGTTTGCTTGTCGGCATCAGGTCGAGTGTGGCTTCGCACGCGGCCACGGGCTGTGTGTATGCACCAATCAACATGCGCACACGATGAACCCAGTCAATCAACCCAGCCCACCCACCATAACAGCATTCCACCACCCCCCACCAATGCTCCTCGTACTCCCCTGCCCCATCCTCAGAGCCCACACTCCACTGCCTGCCCTTCTCTGCAGGCGCGCTCCCCAAATACACGTCCACCAGCTCCGGCCTACACGCCGTCCCCAGCGCATGGCCCGCCCCCGCCCCGGGCCTGAAACTGCCGGGGGCGGCGGGGAGGAGGCCGTCGCGGACGGTGTTGTCGAGGAGGCGGCGCTGGCGGCAGCGGATGAGGTATGAGCACACAACAATCGCAGCGCAGACGGCGAGCAGCGGGGCGAGCATTGCTAGACAGCCCGTCGTCAGCACCCACTCACTCAGGACCATCCGACTCGAGCCGGGGGGAAGGGGCTGCTAAGACTCACCGAGGAAGGTATATACTGCACGCGGGAAGCGGGCTGGTCAGCACGGCGTGGGAGATGGGGGACGGGGGAGGGGGGGAGAAAGGGGATGTACGGTAGAGCATGGCGGAGGACGTCGTGGGCTGGTCGCCGCCCGTGTCCGTTGAGCCCGTCGAGTTCCCACTCGCCGTGCCGCTCGCGGAGGGCGCGGACGTGGAGGACGACAGCGCGAAGGAGGGGTGGGTGCCTGTTGCCAGCGAAGCATGGCTCGACGGGCGCCTCTGGGGCTGCAATAGTTTAGGGCAGCCACACTGTTGCCTTCTCTGCTGTGACAGCACAACCAGCAAACATCACTCACAACTGGCGCAGTAGCCTCAAGGCAACTAAGACGGTACACATCGCAGTGCACACCGTCCATTCCCGTCATGAATGATAAGTAGTAGAGAATGTATATATAAGTCACTAAGGAAGAGAAGCTATCATTAGAGTTTCCAAACAAAGCTCTGTACCGCCGGCCCTCAGTGTGCACGAGATCCTCAAGCACTTGTGAGTCCAAGTCCCAGCTCGCTTCACCGCTCGAACATCGTGTTGAATCACAATAATACACACTTGAATACAGTGTTCACACATTCTATATAATCATTATCACAAGCCCATCCTGATTAGTTATTTTGAAGGCACAAGTGCGGGAAGCAGCCAGACAGTCAGGACTGTCAGACCACTCCCAGACACCGCAGATGCCACAGACGCCCCAGGTGGCGCCAGACAAGTGCGCGTTTTGCTGATGCTACTGTAATGCTGCTTGCTGAGTTGTGTCTGACATGGGCAGGAGAGAGGAGAGTGATGCTTAGAATCTTGTATTGCACACCTATATATTACGGCTCACATACAATTGAGGACATTGATGTTATGTACTGCATTGAAGATTATCAGATGAACATTGTCATGAAGACATATTTCAGTCTAACACAAGAACTGCATATACACATGGAATACGTATAATCACCTCTACCCATACTCAACAGATTGGGAACAAGGGCAAGGACCTGATACAATTGCCTACAGCATTCTATATTTTGACAACTGTCATCCAAATCCAAAGATGTGTATTTGTGTGGCATGTCAGCTTATGTTGATGCTCGGCATTGAAAAAACACTCGGATGCCCCTTCAGCAACAGCGAGGATACAAGCAACACCCATGTGTCATGAGTTCCTTCTGGAGTACAGCTGTGCAACTGACAGGGATGTGTTTGTAGGCTTATACCGAATGCAGCTCACACACCCTCAATCATGTGTGAACATTGGTGGGAGCTCAGTCAGTATGATGTTTGCGCCACGGTCTAAGCGAGGGCTGTCAAGCACTAGGCATGGAGGCCCAACAATGAAGACCAATGTGTTCTAGCTGTGTACAAGCAGGAGCAGGACACCAATTGGTATTTGAGAGATAGACACATCCCATTGCGATATTGGTTGCTGCAGTTGGTACCCATGTTATTGCCCGATGAACTCTACACCTCTTGATAGAACACCACTGGCACACTGAGATGCAAAGGAGAACACCAGCGCATCTGAGGTCAACACTGACCACTCTTGTATGCACAGTTCTTCCGCCGGTCTTGTTGTAGCGGTCCGATCGCAGTGCGGTCCCCGAACCCTGAACTATCCGCGGAGCAGGAACAGTCATGGCGGCTGTGTTAAAGAGTCAGTCGAGCCATTGAAACTAATGAGGGAAACCAGAAACATAGTGAGCTGGTGCCGCAGAAGGAGTGATTGTGTTTGCCTACCTTGGATGGTCACGGTTCCTGTCAATAGCACAAGTGCCAACGTCGGCAACAGAACTGTTGAGTTCACTAAGAATCACTGCCAGGTCCGAGGCCCGAGCATGGTAGCCAGGCAAGGCCGTGATCATCTATCGACGTGTGTAGTGGTCATAATGTATACGCAAGCATTAAGGTGCAGTCGTTTAGAATGCAGAAGCAAGTCCCCGGCCGCTGTGGAGCAGAGTGGTCTCAGCCGGTGGATCATGTATTTTGGTGATTAATGTACGACACTTCGTACTTGGATAGTTTCTTGTGTTTAGTCTGCTGTGTTCGTCGGTTTCGCCTACCGCACGCAGCGCGAGAAATACTCAAACTCCCGTTCTCCACACAAGTTGTAGCCTGTGGCCAGCATGATGAAGGCCGCACATTGCAATGTGGAGGTGATGGTGGAGGCCACTGGCGATATACAAGACAATCAACACCCCGCTCACCGGCTTCCGCCATAGCGAGGGCGAAACACAGATTACGACGACCTCGCGCATAGGCCTAAATTCGATGTGCCACGATCCCCGAGTGTTGAGTTTGCATTGTAGGCGATAACGGTGTTCCCGAGAATGCGGCCAGCTCATCGGATGCGGTGGTGTTGGAGATGGCCCGGTACAAACGAGAGGGTGGTGTGGACGCAGATAGAGTTGATAAAAACTCAAAGGGGTACAAGCAGCGGCACGCAGCTTTGCATGCCAGCCTGCAAGTCAACCTTATGTATGCGCCCGTCGCCCACAATTTACGCTGCGTCCTCTGAATGGCCTACTCGGCAGCGAAGAAACCCACGATTATGGCTTCTGAATGCCGGCGAGTGCATGGAGCGTCGATTATCTAGTGGAAGAGCATGCACAGATTGTGCGCTGGTGCCATCGCTGGCTGTAGAGGCATATAAGGCTGGTGGAGTGCAGAACTCGGAAAGGCGGACTTGACAAGGCATACGAGCAGTATTTTGAGCACAGTCGAAGGGTCAGAGACATGGATCGTAGTACAGCTGCTCACCTGTATAGCAGACGGCGGACAAGAGCCTCGCTACCTCAGCCACAGCGGAGTCAGAATTGTCATAAGGTCCCTCCGACCAGTGTTGGCACGCCAGGCGCCTGACTTTTGGACCTTCGGACCACGTCCATGCGGTCGGACCGGGGGTCTGACTAGGGTCTGTGGAGGGTCTGACCGTGGTCCAGGTTTAGCACGTGCCTGATAATGTCCTTATATTTGATGAGCTATTACTCTGAGCCTTAACCCTCGGCGAACACCGACGCGACACGGTCACATGGCTTTGTTGACTGCGCGAAGTGCACCTCACCTTACTCGAAATCGCAACTCCCGTCCATCACCATAGTAGTGCAACATGATTGCAATATATATATATATTTCGCTTATTCCTCATATTCTGCTTTGTATGCTCACCACACCCTTCCACTCTGCCTCAATGAGCCCTCCGAACGACGTCTGGAAGTACTTCAAGAAGGGCAAGAATCATTACAAGCAGAACGCGACTCATAAAGAAGCGTGGTGCACCTACTGCATAGACGCTGAAGTGTCTTCAATATGCGCGGGTGAGCTTGATGCAGAGCAAGTCTCGGCTGATGCATGGCCTGCACGGACAGAGGAGGCTATTTGGGAAACATGTGAGTATCAGTGTCTTCATTATGATTTGCTATGGTGCAAACACGTGTCTGAACCTTCAACAGTGTATGTCAGTACCACGGCAATCTGTGGCAAGGTTGATGCACTCCTCGCTCACCTATCAAAGCATTGCTGGCATGTACCCACGGAGCAGAAGGAATGGGCTGCAGGCGTTCTTCGCGATTGACGTCGCGAGGAGGCACGGAGACGTGCCTCACCGGAGGCGTCGGTCCCTAGCCAGGGAGCAACCGACCCTACGTCAACCGAGTCATCTTGTGTGCAACACCACCGCAAGGTGCAACGAACAGGGACCGACTCGAGTGTCGCCGATGAACTGCTGTCTGAAACATCAAGTGCTGGACAACCTCCGACGAATCGATCATTGCAGTGTTCGACTTGGCCGCAGTACCTTCAGAACGAGTTTGCTGCTGACTTGTGCAAGCTGTTCATCGTCGCAAACATCGCATGGTTTGCCCTTGAGATCCCATTCGTCTGCTACTTCTTTACGAAGTATGTTGGCCAAGCAAACCTCCCGGGACGGAAGGAGCTGTCAGGTCGTGTTCTTGATGAGCAGGCAGATAAGGTCACGGAGCACATGAAGGCTGAGGTGAAGGGATGCTATGTCACTGGTCAGTGTGACGGCTGGAAGAACATCAGTAAGGACCATATCATTGTGACGATTATCAACGCGGAGTACATGGTACGTCACAGGTACAAGATGGGGATAATTGAAATTGACTGAGTATGCTGCAGACATACCTCGTGAGCACGTTCTGTATCACAAAGGAGCGTAAGACCGCCGAGAACCTCCTCGAGATCATTTTGAACCAAATCAAGTATTTCACGGAGGTCTTACAAGTCAAGGTTGTAGCCTGGTGTACTGACACAAGCGGTGATGGGTCGAAGATGCATCGCTTGCTTGTACAACAAATGCCATGGTTATTTGTTGTAGACTGTTGGGCACATCAGGTATGCCACTTACACTTCGAGTATTCTACTCGCCAGCAGAGTGACAGCTGACATGGCATTGGCCCGCCGCCGCTCCTGCAGATCAATCTTGTTACGGGAGACGTCTTGAAGTGAGCAGCATCAATGTTCAAGGACCTGCTTGACGATGCTCTGGAGGTCATCAAATGGTTCAACAACCACATGCGCGCGCTTGGTATACTGAAGGACACTATGGAGGAGAAGTTCGGGAAGGCTCTATGCCTAATTCTTCCTGTGATTACGTCTTAAAAGGAGCAGAGGGGGATACAACGCTGTAGGAGACACGAAGTAGCTCAGTCTCGACGATGATGTTCAAGTACTGAGGTGTAAGGAGTGATGTTCTAACGAAAAATGCATGCTGGCGCTTACGTAAGGTGGCGCCGGTGCGATCTTACACTACTGGTCCTTAGGTATCCTACTGATACTCTACGAATGTCCGTTTAGATTCCAACACGCCCACTCAGTGGGATGCCGGACCTACTGTAAGCCCATGCCCTCGACAAAACGCACATGCTTAACTCGGCCAAGTGGCTTAGTAAGCATGTCCGCAACCTGCCTGTCAGTCGGCACGTACTCGACGTCAATCTCTCCGTCCTCCACCTTCTCGCGGATGAAGTGGTGACGGACCGCAATGTGCTTGGTGCGGTTGTGGAATGCGTCGTTGCGAGCAAGTGCCATTGCAGACTGGTTGTCAATGCGCTGGCGAGTAGGGTTTGCCAAATTGAGGAGACCGAGTTCACCGAGCAAGATCCGTAGCCAGACAGCCTCCTGGGTAGACGTCGAAGCAGCCATGTACTCGGCTTCCGTGCTGGAGAGCGCGACTGAGGCTTGCTTCTTCGAGGACCAGCTGACAGCACCACCAGCGATCAGGTAGACATAGCCGCCGACAGAACGATGGGTGATGGGATCGTTGGCGTGATCAGCGTCCACGAACGCAAAGGGTTCATCGTGGATCTTGCCGTCATAGACAATGGAGAGATCGGTCGTACCTCGGAGGTAGCGGAAAACACGCTTGAGCGCAACCCAATGCTCCTGCCCGGGTGTTGCCGAGTGCTGGCTCAGTGCGCCCACTGTATAGGCAATGTCGGGATGCGTACCGACCATCGCATACATAAGCGAGCCGAGAGCTTGCTGGTATGGCTGAGGGTCAATCTCTGGGACGTCGAGCTTGGTGAGCTTCTGGTTCTGCACCATCGGTGTTGCAACCGGCTTGCAGTCCGCCATGCCATGGCGGTCCAGGATCGTCTCGACGTACTGACATTGCGAAAGCTTGAGCGTGTGGTTTGCTCGGTCATGTGTGAGTTCCATATTTAGGATCCAGTGCGCCTCGCCCAGGTCAGTCATTTCGAATCGCTCGGAGAGAGCGGATTTCGTCGCATCACGCGCAGCCGTGGAGTTGGAGAAGATCAGCATGTCATCAACATAGATGGCGATGATGATGAGCTTGCCGTCATCATTCTTGTAGAACACGCCATGGTCGGCATTGCTGCGAGTGAAGCCGAGAGCCTCGAACTCGGCCTTGACCTTCTTGTACCATTCGCGTCCGGCTTGCTTCAGGCCATAGAGGGACTTGTTGAGTCGCCAGACCTCGCACATGGACTTGGAGAAACCGGGGGGGCACTCCATATAGATCTCTTCTTCAAGTTCGCCGTTCAGGAACACCGATTTGACATCCATCTGGTCGATCTCGAGGTCGAGCTTTGCTGCTAAGGCAAGTAGCGAGCGGATAGTTGTGAACTTCGCGGTCGGCGCGAACGTCTCGTTATAGTTGATGCCCTCGACCTGCGTAAAGCCCTGTGCAACAAGGCGAGCCTTGTACTTCACAACTGAGCCATCAGGTCCAAGCTTACGCTTGTAGACCCACTTCGAACCAACAACTTTGCGGCCTCGTGGACGTTCAACCTCATCGTACAGCTCGGTTTTGACAAACTCGCCAAGCTCGTCTGCCATGGCAGCCTTCCAGTATGGCGCCTCAGGTCCCAAAACCGCCTCCTCATACGTGCGGGGCTCCGGGTTGTCCTCTGCAGCCGCCTGGTAGGCAGCTGGCTCACCATCATGCGTGCCCACTTGATCAGCATCTTCATCCTGTCCGACTTCGCACCAGCGTGGTGGAAGCCTGTCATCCTCCGTAGCACGTACCGCATCCTGTGCCGCCCGTACCGTATTTGGTTCGTAGGCATTTACACGGAGACACGGGTCATCATCCCGAACCAGTGCGCGATGTACCTCCAGTGGAGGTGCTGGATTTGGGTATGGGAGTGGTGGACCAGGAGGAACAGATTTGCGAGAGGATCGATGAGTCTGAGCAGGCTGACGAGGTGGAGGAGGCTGGCGTAGATGGTCAGCGGCAGGTGGTGTAGGCGAGCAGTGCAATGGTGGCGGATACGGGAGGTCATACTCCCCGTCGTCATCAGAGTCGTCGTCATCACCGAGGAGCTCAGGTAGCGGGCCGTCCTCGTCAGGGACGTCCTCGATGTGCACGTGCTTCTGCACTGTTGGAGAAGCTGGCTCAGACACAGAGTGATGCATCGGAGGCTGCAGCTTGAGCGACTCCGGGTCAATCACTACGTGTGTGGGTTCTTCGCCGTCACCTTCATCAAAGAAGACATCTCGTGACTCATAGACACGGCGGAAGTTCTTTGCATCAACAGCAACAAATGCTCGACGGTTGTGAGCGTAACCGAGGGAGCGACATCCGACAGATTTGACATCAAGCTTCTTGCGCAACTCGTCCGGGATGTGAACCCAGCACTTGCAGCCGAAGGTGCGTAGATGCGCGAGGTTGGGTTTGTTGCCGGTATAGGTCTCGTGTGGCGTGACGTCATCAGGGAGAGCACGAGAAGGGGTCCTGTTGAGAATGTATGCTGCATAGAGCACAGCATCGCCCCAGAACATCTTGGGTAGGCTTGCATCAGATAGCATTGCACATGCCATCTCGACGAGTGTGCGGTTGTAGTGTTCCGCAACACCGTTCTCCTGAGGTGTGTAGGGGTTGGTTTTCTCATGATGAATGCCCTTCAGCTCGAACCACTTCTGGAGGGTTGCTGAGCCGTACTCGCCGCCGCCATCACTGCGAAAGAAGTTCATGTGCTCTCCTGTCTCTGCTTCTGCACGCTCAATGTACGCCTTCGTGTGATGTTCGGCCTCACCCTTGCATTTGGTAAGAGTGACCATGCTGCGATGGCTCTTTGCATCAATGTGTGTGACAAAGGAGGTGTGCCCAGTATGTGCAGCAGTGTCCATAGGACCGCAAACATCAGAGAACGTGCGCCAGAGAACACGTGGATTATCGACGGTGGACTCCTTCGTGATTGGTGAGCGGGACTGCTTTCCTTCGAGACAGGGAGCACAGGCGAGTGAGCGCTTCGGCTTAAGGCTGCCGATGATGTCCATACCCTTTACCATACCCTTGCGCACCATCTTGACGACAGAGTCGACGTTCAGGTGGCCTAGGCGTCGGTGCCAGGTTGCGAGTGTGGCCTTGGAGGACTTCTCGGCCTTTGCAGGCATGGCGATGAGCGGTGGAGCAGTTTCGACAGCAGATGAGTCATCGGGGGAAGCGGAGGCGACATAGACACGTTCCGGAGCGCACTGCTTAGCGAGGAGGGTGTAAAGCCCATCCTGTTTGTGACGACCTAAGGTCTAGTCACAGCCTAACAATCTACTGTGAACCCGGGACGTTCGACTTACTGATTCTTATCTGAAACTGAAAGGGAGTCAGGGACTCAACCTTAGGGCTAGAGACAAGTATACATTAGTGTAGAAGAAACTAGTACAGGGGGAACCCTGCTCACCTAGAGACAAGAGGTCGAAACTGAGTCTCTAGGGGAGCAGGGGGTGGTCTTTATATACAGCCCGTGTTTAGGGCAAGCTATCTACAATGGTCCGTGCGCAGAGCGTCATGATTGGGTCGGAAGGGTGTGGAATATTGCGGAACTGCCTTGGCGTGATGGACAAGGTCACGAGGCTTTTGGCCGATGACCGAGGTTGTGCCCGAAGGCCGAGGGTGGACCGGAGGCCGAGGGTACGCCGAGTGCTGGGCGCTTTCGTCAACTCATGACAGTACCCCCCTCCTAAGGGCGCATGACCTCATGCGTGGCGCCCAGCCCAAGTTCCCAACCCGACCGATGGTGAACTGATGTCAGGGGTTCTGGGACTGTCTTGAACTGCAGGGCTTCAAAAACCGTTGCCGACACACGGCGTGGGGCGGATGGGTGCTGGTGATGGAATGCCTCCACTAGGTGACAAGCATTGGCCACGTTGCGTGCCGGTTCCCAGGATGTGTGCAAGTCGTCATAGCCTTTCCACTTGACCAAGTATTGGAGTTGCCGTCTGAAAATGTGTGAGTCCTTGATCTGCTCAACCTCGTATTCCTCCTCTCCTTCGACTTCGATTGGTGGAGGTTCTGTGGGCATTCGCCCTGGGATAGGGCTGTTCTTGTACGGGCTGAGCAGTGATACATGAAAAACTGGGTGGACAGGTACGGATGGGGGCAGTTTCAGCTCGTAATCCAGGTCACCAGTGCGGCCAATGACCTTGTAGGGTCCGAGTCGTTTAGGGCTAAGCTTTCGACTTGGTTGCCGAATTTTGAGGTTCCGAGCATCTAGCCACACTTTGTCGCCTGGTTGGAATATTGGTGCCTCCTGTACCTGCTGGTCATAGTATCGTGTCATCCGTTCAGCTGCTAACTCGAGGGATGCTTGGCAGTCACGACGGACTTCTTCGAGTAGGGAGAGGCGTTTCTTGGCTGCAGGGACTGTGGACATGGGGCCGGAGCGTGCCATTGCCGTTGGGTGATATCCCATCAGCATGAAGAACGGCGAGTGACCAGTAGCAGAGTGTACTCAGTTATTTAATGTGAACTCTGCTATGGGCAGGTGTTTGGCCCAGTCATCCTGTCGGTGGTTGACGAAGGCACGCAGGTACTGTTCAACTTCCTGATTAAGTCGCTCCGTCTGTCCATCTGTCTGTGGATGAAACGCCGTGGACAAGGCTGGTTTGATCCCCAGGCCCCTGTAGATGGCTTGAAGGTACTTTGATGCGAACTGGGGGCCTCGATCGGAGATTACTTTGGCTGGAATACCATGGTGTCGGAATATGTCACGAATGTATAGTTCCGCAGCACCTTCGGCAGTGAGTGTCTCATGGCAGGGGATGACATGTGCTTGCTTTGTGAACCGGTCAACAACAACGAGGATTGAGTCGAACCCTTGCGATTTAGGCAGCCCTACAATCATATCAGTGGTCATGACTTGCCAAGGTCCTTCCGGAATCTCGTTTGGCTTGAGAGGTCCTTGGGGTTTTGCCGGGAAAGTCTTGGTTCGGTTGCACACATCGCAGGTGTCGACATAGTCGTTGATAAACTTGGTCATCCCTGGCCACCAATAGTTCCTGGATACCAACTCGAGTGTCTTTGCCCGACCAGGGTGACCGGCCGCCGGGGCATCATGGTGCATTTGGACGATGTCGCGACGAAGCATCACGTCCTTTGGTACATAGATGCACCCCCTAAACAACAGGAGACCCTGTTCAGCATTCCACTCGGTGAAATCTCGTTGAAGGCGTGGAGGTCCAAGATCCTGAATCTTCTCGAGAGCCTCGGCAACTATTTGGTCCTTGTCGGAGCAGGTGTGTATGCGACGGAGGATGGCTGTGTCCGGTATGACCACAGCGTGGCCTCGTTGATTCGCTGTGACTTTAAACTGCGAAGGCTTTAAGACCACCTGGTCAAGGTTGTCATCTTCGTCGTTGATTGAAGGTCGACCCGCCGGGAGAGTGCGTCTGCCCGTCCATTGGATTTGCCCGCTTTATGCGTGATGACAAAGTCGAACCGTGACAGGTATAAGGCCCATCGGGCTTGTCGACGTGTGAGATGTTGTGCTGTTCGCCAGTATTCGAGGTTCTTGTGGTCGGAGAGAATCTCGAACTGCGAGGGTAGTCCTTCGAGGTAGTGGCGCCAGTCCTCGAGTGCCTCAATGATAGCCAACATCTCCTTGTCATAGATCTCATAGTTTCGCTGTGCCGGGTCCATTCCATGGGAGCGAAAAGCCACTGGATGCCACTTTCCATCGTCTTGTTTCTGACTGAGGACACCGCCCGTTGCAAACCCTGAGGCGTCTACTTCAACTCGTGTTTCTCGGCTGGGGTCGTAGATAGCCAGGATGGGTGTTGACGTGAAACGCCTTTTGAGCTCGTCAAAGGCTTTTTGCTCCTCTTCACCCCAGTGCCAGGGTGTGTCCTTCTTGGTCAGGTTGTCCAAGGGTCGAGTGATTTTGGCAAAATCCTGGATAAAGCGACGATAGAAATTGGCAAATCCCCTGAATTGCTGGACCCCCTTGACGTTGGTGGGAGTGGGCCAGTTTGCAACACCACTGACCTTGACCGGGTCCATGCGAACCTTTCCCCCACCGACAATCATCCCGAGGTATTCAGTTTCTGGCACATCCCATTCACACTTCTCTGGTTTAAGGAAGAGATCGTTTTCCTTCAATCGTTTGAGCACTTCTCGTGTAACTCGGTCGTGCTCCTGCTGATCGGTGGAGAAGATGAGGATGTCGTCGAGATAGACCGTAATCTTTCCTTCGGTAATGAGATCTCTGAAGATATCGTTCATTACATTCTGGAAGGTGGCCGGGGAGTTGGTGAGCCCGAAAAACATGACCCGAGGTTCGTATAGGCCTCGATTGGTCACAAACACGGCTTTCCATTCGTCTCCCGCTTTGATCCGGATGTTGTTGTAACCCCAACGGATGTCAAACTTGGTGAAGATGGTGGCATTTCGCAGACAGTCTGTGAGTTCTGAGATGAGCGGTAGAGGGTAGCGATTTTTTACAGTGATCGCATTGAGTCGACGGTAGTCCTGCACCGGGCGTAGATCACCGGTTTTCTTCTTGATGAAGAAGAAAGGGGAGGATATCGGTGATTTGGATTTCCGTATATAGCCTTTCACTAGCTGCTCCTTGAGGAACTCGTCTAGTGCCACTTGTTCATTTGGAGCTAGGGGGTAAACCTTAGAGTGGAACATCTTGGCGTCGGGGACCAGTTCAATAGCATGATCGTAAGACTTATGCTCGGGTAATCGTTCTGAGGCTTCTTTGGAGAAGATATCGAGGAAGTCGTGATATTTCTCTGGCACCATCTGATCCACACTTTTGACTTCTCTCTTAAGGAATGCTTCTTCTGCCAGGGCTTGTGAGTACGTGTGTCCTGCGGCAATGTAAAGTTTTGGGAGTTCGGCAGAGTCACTCCACGCTCCCAAGCTTCCAGGAGGTCTCCTCGTTCCAATCAATGTCGACTTCGGGCTCTGAGTCCTCCTCAGGTAGCACCTTAGCCCGTATTTGGCCCTTCTCAACCTTAGAGGTCCTCTTAGCCCGTCGCCTCTTCCCTAAGGTGGCACTGGCAGTCCACTGAGGTTCTGTAGGTTCTGTCCGACACGTATCCGGACAATGGAGAGTTTAAAGGACCCTTGCTCCCAGTCGATTTCGGGGTTGTGTTCGCGCAGCCAGTCCAAGCCTGAGATCACGTCTTCCGGACCGATGTCCGTGACAGTAAACACCACTTTCTCCTTGTGGTCTCCGATCTTCATGTTCAGAACTGCTACTTCTGAAATGCTCCCAGCCTTGTTGAGTGATCCGTCGATGTTGTACAAAGGTATGGGATACTTCAACTTCTGGGTGCTACTTTGTTCTCTCGTACAAAACGTCGATTCATGAACTTAGTGGTGGCTCCGCTGTCCACCATTGCTGTAATCTCCTTCTGTCTGTTTCTGCCACGCAGCAAAACGGTATGTGAAAATGTTGCGATTCGTGATCTAGTCGTATACATTTGCAGATGACAGTACAGAAAAACGATTCGTAGTCCTCGGTCCAACGCGTACAGCAGCTAACGCGGACCGAATTAAAAACCCTCTGACTCCTTAAGGGATCGGAGTTCCCTCAACTCCGTTTTCAAGGCTGTCATTTCATCCAGCAGTGCTGAGACTCGAGCCCTTCCTTTGACTTCCGCGGGGGTTGTCGTGGCGTTGCGGCAACCGTAGCCGTACTGGGGTGTCAGGTTTATCCTTGCAGTTGGGGCATTCCTTGCGCGATACCTTTCTGTCCACAGCCGTAGCAGTCCCGGGGAATTTCCCATCCCAGTGGTGGCGCTGATAGTGGCCGCCGCCGCTCTGTTGGAGCTACTGGCTTGTCTGCGCTGGAAGAAGGGTTTTCAGGCCTTCGTGCCTTGTCAAGATCCAACAGCTGTTCGACCTCAAGTGCCCGTGTGTCCAACTTTTTCCAGTCCTCGAATTTTTCGAGTTGGACTTTGCGGAATATCCGAGTGGGGAGCCCGTCCCGATACTTGTTGCGAAGCTCGACTGTCCCGTATCCAGATCGCTTAGCCGGGCCTGCAAAGGCTGCTGAAAACTCGGCCACGGTGCGTTTTTCTCGTTTGTCCCTTTTGACCAGTTCCTCAATCTCTACTTGCGCGGCTGCAGCGTCGTCGACGTGGCCGAACCGAGTCAGGAGAGCCTGGTAAAAGGCCTCGAGATCGGCAAACGGGGCGCTGGAGCCCTCCGGTAGAGGACGACATATTGAGTGGCCCACTCCTTGGCGTCCTTGTCCAGGAGATTGAGAACTACGAGAAGCTGGATACGAAGGGACCCAATCACTGACCCATAGTACTCAAAGTACTCTTTACACTGGGCGATGAAGAGTTTAGCCCCTTGCGTTGTCGAGCCATCATAACGCTGTGGGATTAATAGCTTGGCAATTTCTTTATCGGGAGTAGCCATGCTAGGAGGAGGAGGGGAGGGAGATGGTGGTGGTGGTGCGCCTGCAGGAGGTCGGCCGGGGTTTCGTGTAGGTTGACGACCACGGGTTGGTCGTGGGGGTTCGGGGCTCGGATTGCGCGGAGGTGTAGGAGGATCGGGAGTTGGGATTCGTGAAGGTACTCGGGAAGCTGACCGACTGGCGTGAGTGCTACGAGGCCCTAATGGATGTTGGTTGGTGCGTCTGATCGCCTTGAACCTTTCACCGTCGTCGGTTCGTGACCGTGGATATCGATTGGGGCATGGTTGTTTTGGACAATCGTAGATTTTAGACTCGCCTTCCTCTTCGCGGTAGTGAACGTCGCAGAGGTCTGAAGAGTCGAAGGCGTGTATGCAGCCGTAACAAACCAACTGTTCCGCTGAGCTAGCCACGTTGATTGTATCTATACTACGAGCCAGTCGTTCCCTAGAGCGACGATCTGGTTACAAACTTCCACGTATCGGACTCGTAGGTCTTTAAACGATATCCCTCCTACTGCCCGTAGATCCCTGTCTAGTTTAGCCCACCGTCGCTCTTTGGTGAGCTTTTGTGCACGTTCGCTAAGGGTTTCTGCGAGGTCGTTGAACAGTCTTCCTTTGGCAAGGACTGCTTGGCGAAGTTCTTCGTTTTCTCCGTGGAGTCGATCGGTGTTCTCAAAGACCGCAGTGAGGCGTGTAGCAACGGCGTTGAACTTCCGTGTGAAGGCTCGTTCCTTAGAAACGACTTGTTTCTTGCGGAAATGAAGCCCTTCCGGGGTGGGTTTGATTTCGGGGAGTACGATGGGCGGGGCTGGCTCGATGCGATCGATGAGCGGGGGCGGCGGCGTGCGGAGTCGTTCTGCAAGAGTTCGTCTGGAGTACTCTTCCTTCTGCAGAAGGTCCTTGGTGTGTCTTAACTCGGCTAATCGAGCGAGCTCTTCTCGTCGTCCAGGAACCGGTTGGTACGGGTGTTCCTTCTTTCGAGGACGGGACCGCCTTTTACCGATGTGATCGAATCGATGGGGGTCAGAGAGCTCGATCCGCTCTAGTAGGCCGGTAGCCTCGTTCTTGGCGCAGATGATGCGGGAAGGAGCGGCTTTAGGCACTACAAACGTCCAGTCAGCGCACTGGCACAATAGATCCTGGCTGCGAGAAAAAGGGAGGTAGTGTCGGCGTCTGCCTGCTTTCTCTCAGTCAGGTCAGGTGGGGGAATCGGGGTAGTCGCTGCTGAGTTTCCACACTCAGAGCCAAACGTTTGTGGACGAGGTATTGCACCTATGTCCCTTCTGCCCTAGCACGTTTGCTTCCGTCTACAGTCACTGAGACCTCTTGGAAACACACGGCTAGTTTAACTAGCAGAGTCCCTTACACCTGGGAGGCGGCACGCTTTGCTTGTCACTAGTGAACAAGACTTTTACTGTCTGATGACAGCACCTCTTATGCCTGAGGATCGGCAAGGGAGTGGCTAAAGAAAAAGAAGAATCGACAAACGTCGGGGGTGGGAGGAGTTTCGACCTAATGTGACGACCTAAGGTCTAGTCACAGCCTAACAATCTACTGCAAACCCGGGACGTTCGACTTACTGATTCTTATCTGAAACTGAAAGGGAGTCAGAGACTCAACCTTAGGGCTAGAGACAAGTATACATTAGTGTAGAAGAAACTAGTACAGGGGGAACCCTGCTCACCTAGAGACAAGAGGTCGAAACTGAGTCTCTAGGGGAGCAGGGGGTGGTCTTTATATACAGCCCGTGTTTAGGGCAAGCTATCTACAATGGTCTGTGCGCAGAGCGTCGTGATTGGATCGGAAGGGTGTGGAATATTGTGGAACTGTTCTTGGCATGATGGACAAGGTCGCGAGGCTTTGGCCGATGACCGAGGCTGTGCCCGAAGGCCGAGGGTAGACCGAAGGCCGAGGGTACGCCGAGCGCTGGGCGCTTTCGTCAACTCGTGACAAACGGAGGGGTTGCGGAGACGACAAAGGCAAGTGAATGTTGATCGTTAGCACTCATGAGCATCAACTTGAGTATCTCAACCTCCCACTGACGTTCGTCGTTTGCAGATTCTAGAATTGCCTTTCAATCACAGTTGAGTGAATAGCAGGGTGTTCACCGCCCCTTGGGATCTCACGCAGCTGCAGTTCTTTATACAGGAAACAACCGAGTCGCAAAGATCATATGCGCAGCGGCGGCGAAACACCTTACTCCCGTGACGCTCGAGGTATGTACATTCATTCGAGGTGGTTGTCAAAGACTCATGTTGCATGTCAGCTCGGTGGTTCGTAGTAGCATATCTCGTCCGAGGGACGTTCTGACCCGCGCGGACACACCAACAGGGAAGAGTCCTTGCGTAATAGACCCAAAGTGCAACATGAGGACGGCGGCGAAGCGTATCTGGTGGGGTAAACTGATCAACTCTGGGCAGGTAAGGGTCTTCCAGTTGAGCCACCTCGAACATGACTGACCGGGCTTCTAGGTGTGTCTGTGCCCAGACTACATCCTCGTGCCTGAGGACTTCCAGGATGAGTGCGTGGAGGCTCTCAAGAATGCGTAAACTGACACTCTCGCTTGCCTGTTCCCGCAGCATCGCTGACGGTGGCCTGCAGGTACGATGAGCTACACCCCGTGGATCCAAAGACGTCTGGGCAGATGGGGCGGATTGTGAATGAGCGACACATCGACCGACTGAAGAATCTGCTGGACAACACTAAAGGCACGATTGTGTTCGGAGGGGAGATCGACAGAGACACGAAATACGTCGCGCCTACTCTCATCCGGGATGTCAAGCGGGATGATTCCCTCATGAGCGAGTGAGTAGTAATCGTTGCACCACTGTTGTCGACGCTGACTATCTACAATAGGGAGTTATTCGGCCCTCTGCTCTCAGTGGTTCCAGTCAAGGACCTCGAAGATGCCATTGCCCTTATCAACAGCATGTACTTATATTCAGTCCATTTTTGCCTCGTCAACGCTTACGCCGAGCTCAGGGACGAACCGCTCAACATCTACATCTTTACTAACGATGACAAGGTAAAGCGTAGAGGTATTATGGTTTTCCCATCATTGGATGACGCCCTGCTAACAGCCCACAGTCATGGACAATACTCGCAGTGGCACAGTGTCCATCAATGAGACTATTCTACACGTCATGGGTACGTGTTAAAGACGTATCATGTGTAGCATTTTACCAAACTATTCCCTAGCCAACGATGCGCCGTTTGGCGGGGTTGGAGCCATTGGTTGTAAGCACGAGATTCTGCAACATGGGCTCTCTCGAGATATTTACGCCAATTCGCAGACGGATATTCAACGAGAAAGGCTGCATTCGACGAGTTCACACACTTCCGATGCACAGTGGATTAACCTAACTGGTAAGACACACTACCTTCATCATGCCATCCTTCGACTTGAAAGATCACGTAGGGTCGAATATACGGCAATGTCGGCGCGATACACTCCCTATGATGTACGTGTATGGCAGCCCATACATGCCTTCGGCTATACTCACACCCATGAATGCAGTCGAAGGCCCTCGGACGTCTTACCAAGGTCCTGCACCCTCGCCTTCCGCCTCGAAACGGGAAACGTAGCAAGACGAGAACATTCTTGTATGCTCTCGGTCTTGCCGTTGCGAGCGCTGCATGTGCATCGCTTGCGATATTACTCCTCTAGGTGAGGGTGAGGATCCGAATTGGAGACACCATCCGTTGAAGCTGTGGACACGTACGGCCCTCGCCGAGTATGTTTTGAGGCATGCCCTATATGCCTCGTTATTTTCACCACCACCTACCTTTTACGTATATCTATTTAGAACAACACTGTCCAGAGGTCCCTTGTTTGAATACTCTGTGTGTCTCATTGTTTCCTTCAATGCTCATTGCGGATATTATATTGATGAAGATCCGCTCCGTAGCTTCGGGCGAAACTGCTCATTGTCGATGTCCCGTCCTCCCCAGCGCAGGTTTCGGGTTTACACTCGCAGAGAGTGCTTTCAACTCAGCTGCAGAGAATGTATATGGATGAGGCGAATGCATCACCGCCAAACAGTTCAACATTCATGTTTAGGTGTAAGCTTCGGCGTGCCGTGTGCATTGGACTTTATCGTGCTTGAGAAGCGACAGCTTGCAATTGCCCTCCGGGACTTACAAGCAAGACTCTGAATCCAGATATCGACGCTTCTCGCTCATCGCTACACAGCAGGAGGCGGTGAGAGACAACTATTTGATCTTGTTTGCAACTTACGCAGAAGTATGTACCGGTACGCAAAGCAACTGATACTACCTCTTCAAGCCTGAGACTGATTATACCGGATCACCTAACATCAAGAGAGGATTGGCTGAGTGCCCTCGCCGGACCGAGCCTCTGTCTTGACGATATCGGAGGCTACACAGTTTCGTCAGCCTATGGTAAGTCCGAATCTTCATGAAATGGAATCTTACAGTACCTTGCTCAGCAATAGCATAGACGATGGCTGTTCGGTAATATATCAATATCATGAATTACGCCGCCATCGCTCAATATCCTACCCTGTGTATGGCTGCCAATCTGCATCGGCACAACCGAGAGGTCCACTACACGTATGTTCGCTGTTCCGTACACCTGCCGAATCGGAATGAGTTCGACAGATAGGTCGTGTTATGGCTGAAATTACCTTTAAACTAGAGTTCACCACCCCGCCATCCTCCCTGGGCAGCATTGAGCACGAACTTGTGGTATCTGAAAGTTCAAAATATATATTTTGCATATGTCACTTGCGCCTGGCAACTTACGATATGTAGTATTGACGTTGTCACGAAGCCAATCTGCGAATGCCACTCGGAATGAAAGCTTGTAGTTTTAGGGTCTTCTCTCACCTGCGATCTGCTCGTCTGTCTGAACGCTGCTGCCGGGAGAAACCTCTGCGAGGTTCCGTTAGCGTAATATCATGTCAATCACATACACAACTCACCACTGATTATGCTCGCCAATGGGTCAGTTTGAAGCAGCTTGCGATTCAACTTCACGGATTCGACCATAGTCTGGAGATCTGAACGGAAGGTCAGATGGAGCATCAAGCGGAAAGTCATGCACGCACCGTAAGGCTCTTCACAAATGTGAGGGTCAATGACAGGATACGCGGTCGGATCCGTCGACGCGATATGCTGAATTCCGCATACGTGAGACAGTATGAACAGCCTGAATACGAGATACTCACGATAGAACCGCGTGAAAAGGGAGCATTCATACCGAAGCAAAGGGTGACATGCTTTCGGTCTGGATGTATTGTACCTGATATTCATGTAAGCTGGTATGCGGCTCGCAAAACATACGTGAACGACCGACCGACGGGGGCGATGGGCGCAGGAGCCAGCATGATCTCAAAGCTGGGGACTTGTTCGTCGATATGTTTCAGCTGTAGCTCGTATTGTTTGCGGAGTCCCGATGGATATGTGTCATTCTTGATGCCAGCTAGGATCGTATCGGTAACGATCTTATGCAACTTGGCCGTATGGGAGCATATGGACTGCAGCGGGACAAAGGTGAGGCTGACCGTGTTGACATTCACAGCGCCCTTCCCTTGGGGGCTACATTCGTTGTGAGACACATAATGATGCGTACTAAAGGACCACGTACTGCATATCAAGATGCTTCTGCGCAAGTTCGGGGAAGAACAGCGGCTCCCGCGTCTCTACCTCCTGACCGTTGAACTGACTGTTCTTGACCACTGTAAACGATCAGACTTCACCACGACATACTCTAGACAATGGTGAACCCTACGGCAGATAATCCCCGACCAGAGGTGTTCCTGCACATTCTCTCCGACCCCGGGAAGATCCACCTCAACCTCGATTCCCGCCTTCTCCAGCACATCGCGACGTCCGATACCAGACAGCTCGAGGATCTGCTCATAAGCGGAATACATTATCCCGCAGATACACAATCAGTGCCTGGTATAGGCATCTTAGCTTACCTGGGGAGAGGCAACGGACCTGCAGAGCGTCGTCAGGTAAAGTATTGGGGAAAGAAAAACGGATGTACTTACCCTGCGGAGAGGAGGACCTCCTTGGATACCTTAGCTTCATGCGTGGTGCCCTTATGAACGAAGGTGACGCCGATAGCCGTCAGCTGGCCATTATCACTGCGTTTGCTGACAATGCCGGTGACATGTGCGGAGACGAGAACCGTTAGGTTCTTTCGGCCGGAGTTCGGCTGGTAGTATGCCTGTAGGTATCATGGCATTCGTTAGCATTCAGTACTAGTGAGAGATCAACCACAAGGGAGTGCGAACATTGGCAGAGTACGACCTCTGATAGGTGTGCGGGTTCACAATGGAAGGTGTGACCGACGTTCCGTTTGTCTTATAACAGCGTCAGCACTATGATGCACACGGCGGTAGACGAGGTACACATACGATTCCTGATGACTATCACGGGAAACTATCAGCTCAAGTGCGGGTCACAAGAACTATGACCGACTCACAGCATCGACCACGCGAGGTATCCCATGTTTCATGATCGCCTGGGACAGTCGTTGGTCAGTCACTGGTAGCCATGAGAATCTATGAGGACTCACTTCCATAAGCGGCTCTTCTAGATGGCTCCTCGCCGGGGGAAATGAGACGTCAACGGGCCCTATCGTTTTCCGTTGTTAGGTACAAGATTCTGAACGCCGTGGTGCATCCGTACCTGACGTGCCCCTGTGTTCTAGATCGTACGTGAGGAACTCGACGTCGGTGTTTGGTGGAGTGAACCTGGCATTTGTGAAGGTGGGCACGGGTGACACGAGAATGTTCTGTTCGAAACACACTTTTCAGCCGTCTTCATATACTTGTCAAAGGCATCCCAGTTCCATCCGTGCATCCCCAGTTCCTCGAACACTACGTGGAATGCAAATATAGTCAGGTCTATCGAAGGAAGGACAGTATCCTTACTGTCAAGATATTGCCGCATCAGGAAAGTGCACCACCTACCTATGTTGCCTCATTGAGACAACGAGGCAATGAGACCGTTTGAGACAGGCTGTCTCAGGGCTGTCTCGTTTGAGTAGATTATTTCTCATTTGAGAGGCTACTGAGGCAGTTAGGTGCATAGACAACATGTATACGAGACACTACGAGACACTAAGGCATGCCACTGGACCGCAAAGAAATGCAACAAAATTGAATATAGATTTGAGCTAGACAGCAGGAGATAAGTCTTGTCCGAGTCCGTAAAATGCTCTACTGTCAAGATCCTGTTCTGCCAAGTCATCGAAACAACAGAATTACAGATAACATGGTGCGGAAGTAGGCAACTGTAAGGTAATGGAACAAAGCAAGGACACAAAATCCTGACATACCGCGCATGTGAGCAGCACACAACCACGATTTTGGGGTTACCCTGCGGTGAACACGGGCCCGCGTGCTGTTACCTGCTGGTAAACAGGGACCTGCGCGCTGTTACCCGCCGGTATACAGGGGCCACGCGCTGTTACCCTGCGGTGAACACGGGCCCGCGCGCTGTTACCCACTGGTAAACAGGGGCCCGCATGCTGTTACCCGCCGGTATACAGGATGACAGTGCCGCTTCCATGTCAATGTCATGTAGAGGTGATGAATACATACGTGATGTTGTCCCGGTCTTTTCCCATCTTATGCTTTGGGTGGCCACGCACCTCTTGCTCAGGCGGGGCTTCTGTTGCCATAATGAACGTCAGATAATGAACTCGGAGCAACAACAGAGCATAGATCTATTACCTGTTGATGCCTAGCAATTGCGGAGTCTTAGTAAACGTACACACCAGAAACAAACATATGCTTCTGACCGTTGTGATTGCTTCAATGTCGTGCCTTCGCACACTGTTTGAGTTCTTCTCCTTCCGTGTGGCCTTCGCCACTGGTGTTGCCTGGGCTGGCAGATGAATGGTAGCAAGGGGTGCTGGCATACTGGCTGCTGTTGGTGGGTTGGCAAGGAGATCTGCAACATACGAAGTCCCGGTCATGAAGTGTCAATGTTGCAGCTCAGAAGCTTGATCAAATACCATACCAGCGACACTGTCGGATTGTAGGGTGGCTGACAATATATTCAGTTTCATGGCTGGGTTTAGAATGTACTGTACATACCCTCATACTCGCCCACACTGGGCAGCTCATGCGGTGACTCCAACATTTGCTGATCGTCCTGAGCATTGGCAGACCCAGGACCTGACGAGATTTGCTGCTGTCGATGCTTCGGTGGAACCTTCAGAGTCAGTGTGTGTCTGCTCTGCTCTGCAGCATCACACTGTCGCAGATGCTCCTGTATCTCCGCGAGGTTACTGATTTTACCGCTGCGGACCAGCGCAGCCGCCTTCTTCTTCTCTGCATCAGCCTTACGATCAGCATCGAGCTCTTCCTTTGAGCGATGTTGCTGTGAGTATTCTTTGACTATTGCGCCTGGACGCTGAGCTTTGTTCTTTGGACGAGTCGAGGGACCAGCCATGGACACAGGAAACTGAGAAAGAGTGATAAGAGATGGAAAACAAGGGGACTTAGAAATGAGGGGGGAGCGGGCGGAAGGAGGGGCAATGGTGGAGCGGTTGGGTCCTGTCGTGCGCGGAGGGCCCCAAAGCAACACACATGCTTGCTAAGCTTGAGCACGGGGTGGATGAAACCGGGACGTCCCCGATAACAGCCCTTGATTGTCAATATTAGTCTCTTGTGCCACTGCCGGTCGCGGCATCACTCACCAACTCCAATCTCTACGCTCTCTACTCATCTCTCCAGCTAGTGTTGATGATGGACATCGACCCTGCGAAGTGATTCATCTGGACACCGTTGTCCGGGCAGCCCACCTTGCACCTATGTATGGTGATCAATTCATTCCACAGGAGCTACAATCTTCGGAGAGCATGGACGCTTTTCGTGCTTATTTGGTGAACAAACTGATTGATTACCATGCTCATCAAAATTTATTCTGATGTCCCTGAGTAGTTACTGCATCTAATAACACTAGTATTGGTTCAATGTGAGATTGTGACTCGGAAAATATTTGCCGTGGACCACGAAGCCTGTATTCTGCTGAGGTGATGAGGCCCAATAGGCCAGAATGAGACACCTTAGACGTTTGAGGCGGCGTAAGACACCTCGACACTTTCCTGATGCGCGCGGGCTTGTTCCACAGCATGAAGTTAATTGCGGAGCTTCCGCCTAGCCCCTTTCCGCTGAAAGTGCACGAATTTGTAAGCGACGTAGTTGGATAGCTCAGATACAAGGAAAACTGACCGAGGCCATTCATATTCACGGTCGTTCGAGTTACGCTGGCTGACCTGAATACGTGCGTGCGCGCAGTCTGTTTCATCCTCGTGGCATATGTTCGACGTCACTTACCGTCTTGTAAGCCCAGTCGTACTTCGGGTTCTTGATCTGTTGCTGGGCTTGCATCGGAAGCACTGTACGAAGACTTCACCACGGTGTCTTCACTTATGAGACCGGCACTCACGGATCACCGGGTCGTCCAAGTTGGCTTCCCCTGCCTCAAGGACCAGGACATCGACAGAGGGGTCCTCAGTCAAGCGTGCTGCAACGACAAGACCCGCAGTCTATGGCGCTCATTCACAGTCAAGACAGAATATTGAAGGAGTGCTGTGTAGATAGACTCACTCCTCCACCTGTTGGGTATCAGCCTCTTGCTCGTGCCGTCCACTGCGACTCACCAATTATGACATAGTCAAACGCCTTGCCAGACACGTCTTCAAGCGCAAACAGCGCGGACACTCTTCGGGCGCAACATTCTCTGGCTTCAGAGCTTTATTCCTTTCCCTCCTCCTCCTCCTCCTCCTCCTCCTCCATGCTTGTCGTCGGCATCTACTTGCAGCGCGGGTGTGTCTGTTATCATCTTTGTTGGCCAACCTGCGAGCGGATGCCACTTGTCTCCTCCGCGAGTTCAAGGCAAACCACACCCTCTCCTTGAAGTCTCTGAGGAACGATAAGATCCACACCTGACCCTTACCGTGGATCGCACTGCAATCCCCATCTACGGAGTACGATTTTCTCCTCGCGGGCGGGCCTCGTCATGGCGCTGCCCCAAGCATGGAGACGGGATTTGGGCGCGCACGGATTTCCTTCAAGATAATAGGTGCGTGGTGCGGTTCGGCATGAAGACTCTGAAGTAGTGATAACACCCGCGTTGCGTGAGTACCAGATGCGACAGACGTCCCTGAGTCGGCCGATGTCCACGATCTGGCTATAAACGACCTAACCCTTCCACACTGCTTGCTGCCCACATCGCCGGGGTGTATCTGCTCGAACGGGGGCGCAGCCTCTCTACCAAGCCCTATCTCCTCTCTCCGGAGGTCGTATAATGGGCTCGCGCGTGCTCTGCGTTGACTACTGTGGCAAGCATAGATTTGTTTCTCCCTAGGGCGTCGTTGCAGCTTGCGCCCCCGACTCCTTCAAAGACTGGACGCGGTCCGACGGCATGAATTGTCGGGATACGAAACCCGCTGGCATCCGCCACTAGATATACTTCCTTTCTCCGCTCTGAGGAGCAGCGGCAGCGATCGCTGGATATGGACAGTGTTTTCCAGCTAGCCTTTCTGCTGGCATTCTTAACCGGGCCCACTCTATCGCCCAACGACAACCTAGTCAGAGGTTTGCGCTGCCGGGCTGTTCCACCAGTATCGTGGTCTAGCTCTGTATCCCCCTGGCTTGTCGTGCCTAGCATCGAGGTGTAACGTCTGCGAGCTGTCCTCCTTCCCGAAGGCCTGCATTGGCTGCCAGCATATGCGCCTTCCACATCTGCGTATTCTGGCGTGGTTCTTCTACGTCCCGAGGCGACTGCTCGCACCGCTCTTGATGAATGCTGCTATCGTTGTCTTGTCAGATCACACCTCCCGTGGCATGCTATTCAAGCGCAACCACATTCATGGCCTGTATGCATTGTATGTCACTGCGCCACTGTTTACAACCATGACGGAATCCACAATTTGGCAACGAGGGGCACATTTATCTGCCTGGGACATTCGCACGCTTCTGAGCTTGAGTCTCACATGTACATCGCTCTTAGGCAACCAAGAGTAACGGACTTGCTGCGCCTAGGTAGCAGCCTGGGTCCAACATGTCACTATGCTACATGCATCTCTCCTGGTTTCTCTCCGTCTTGCCAACGGTGGAGTCGATTAGCTCAGGCTACAAGCACGTAGTGCACCGCCTCCCTGCACTGGCGGCACGGAACGTGATGCCACGTACTTACCTATTGGCTTCGCCGCACCAATCCCATTCGCATTCTTCTTGCGGTCGTACCACCTATGCCTGTGCATATACGAACTTTAGCCATGCCACAGATTTCGTGTGATGTATACCGAGCGTATTAGATGAGAAGCCGCTGCAAACCAACATATGGGCTGTCGACACCGGGACCGAACCACAGCGATCGGACTGTCGCTGTGACTTCAAGTTAACTGCTACATCTATCATATACGGCTCAGAACATCATGTGCGTACGTCGCGCTATTCCCCTCAACATTTGCCATGTTGCAGTACAGCGACTTCGACTCCTTACAAACTACATGTACCGTTGACCCAACGCTATAGGTTCTCTATGTTCTACCAACTCTATGACTGGTTTCGGTCACGAAGACGCGGCATTCAGTATTTCTTTCAGGAACGTACCGGGGCGTGGACGTATGGTGCATCGGAAGGGCAGTGGAAACCTGACTCTGCATGAGATTGTGGCTGACATTTTGGGCGAAGCAAAATACCTGATGCTTCCTTCGGTATAGGCACAGGTGGGCGTGTCTTCTTCTCCATTGGGCAGAGTTGCTTTCGTCATATCGAATGTCGCCAACATGGCTACAATGATGGAGAACATGAGCTCTTCGGCAAGCTGTCGCCCAGGACATACGCTAAAGTCCGACAATCAGAAGTTATACCATTCGTATCATAGGGAGCCCACCGTCTACCAAAACCAAATGTCACATCTAAAACATCTAGTTTGGCGTCGGAGGAAGCGGAAAGCCATCTCTCTGGTCGAAAGGAGTCTGCATCTGGATAGGTCGCTTCGTCGTGAAGCATTGCCCTGTGTGACGAAGGAATCGAATGAAAAGTAGAGCCTTATTGACACATTGTGCATACCATAGGTTCACGATGACTATGGTATCCTTCTCCACATATCGACCGTTATGGACGTCATCTTGCACTGGGTTTCGATAGACTATAACGCCGTTTAGATGAAACACCGTAACAGGTCCATAAGTTGTAGTCACTGACCTAGTGGCACCGAAGGGAAACAACGCAATGTCTCCTTCATTATTGATTCCACAAAAGGAAGATTGTGGCGATCCTCTATAGTCGGTATACGTTCCGTCCCAACAACCGCGTCAATCTCTGCTTGAGCACGGTGTTGAATATGAGGATGGCGAACCATTGCGAGGAGGAAAGAAGTTAGAGACGATGCCGTCTGTTACCTCGTTAGTACACTCGACATACCAGTTTATGAAGGCAACCTACAGAGTCTGCGCCGCCTGGTATACTGCGGTAAGTGCTCTGTTGAAGATGCAAGCTGAGGGCCTACATACCTGTATACACCTGCGCAGCAGCGTATTTGAGCACCTCGATGTCTGAAGCGACTTTGCATTCGTCTATAGCTCGTGCGAAAACAGACTTGTTACTTCCTGGGCTAGTCTTTGTCGCCCAATTGTTGTAAGTATATCGCATACTGACAAAGCAATAGCTCTTACTCGCTCAGATTTGGAGAACTCATAACCCAGCTCAGCGATTTCGGTGTACTGGTCGTGCCAGGCCAGAGCCTTGCGCTTGAATTCCATGCCAGGAAGAAATGCCGGGATTCTTGCCACTGCGTATGAAGCACTTAGAGAGCGACTTTAGTGATCGAATGTTGATACTCACGAATTGGGATCCAGGTCACGATGTATTTACTGATCGAGTTGGCCTCCGCAAAATTCCGCACTGTCTCGTTCGCCATGTCGACAAATATATCGTTTCTCTCCTCGGCTTCATACCCGTGCGTCAGATACAGCGTGATACCAGCTGCGGCGCTGTATATAACGATTAGAATGCCAATTTTGGGAAGAACGGGTGCATATCACCTGCGAATGTGTTGCGCAAACCCCTCTGGATCTGCAACTAGATTTCCGAGAAATTTCTTTGTGTGCTTGTCCAGAATAGGTCGATGCGCCTGTAAGTTCTTGGGATGTAGGATCTTATGCACTAGATTGCGTGCTGTTCTCAGCCTGGAGAAATCCGGTTCAAAAAGGATGCCTCTCTCCATGCCAGCCCTGTTTTTACTGCAATGAGACTGCCACCCACAGGCGCACTTCACCAACTCACAGTTTAACCATGATCGGTACAGGTCGGCTCCAATAGGTGCTGGATTTTGCTTCCAAGAGTTCTTTTGCAGACGCCGCAGTATTGAGAACGACTATGGGCGTACGGAGCACTCGGAGTGAGTAGATTGGGCCTGTGGAGTTAACGTTAAAGATAAACTTATAGCCAGAATTATTGAGGAGATTATGCATACCATACTGATCCGCATAGCTTGAGAGTGTAAGATACAGATTCTGGGCAGGAAGTAGGTTGCCAATAAGTGGCCATCCACGGGGACCTGTGAAATACGGCGCGGTCTTGCGGGGAGGCCAAAGAAGTCCTATGACCACCGCAACAAAGATGGTAGGCAGAAACAGTGCGAGAGTAGGCATAGGGAACATTTTGTGCCTACATTTGAAGATGCGTCGGTGCCCCTTTATGTACGTCTAGAGCAATTCAAATCGAGAATGTCCCGGCTGTGTGAGATAGATTCGGTGAAACCAATGGGTCCACATACCCGACAGACGTCCTACTACTCGTGACTAGTGGCTCGTTTCATCGGACTGTCGCATATGACATTCGTTGCGCCTCCATTTTGTAGCTCGCACATTCAACGTTATCTTGACAGGCGCAGCGCCGATGGTATACATCCGAAACTATCATTTTTGTCTTGTTGGATGGGAGCTCTGTGGACATCTACTAGCTCTAAATTGTTAGACATGAGCGCAAAATGAAAGTCTGGCCCCGGCGGGTGAGGTCATGCCCCTTCCGGAAAAATCATGCCACTTACAGCACTGACGGAAGCACCAGCCTGACCTGAATTCAAACAATGTCGCGACGCAGCATCTTGACGGCGGCTGTTTTCGTGACAGTATGATGAGACAACAGTTACAACATATGGGTCAGACGCGTACACATCATATCCGAGTCAGGAGGTTCTGTGGATCGTAGCTAGAATTGAAAACACATTCCGCTGACACACCGAGGCAGTACACGGGTACATGCGGGCTTCAAATATGTCTTACGTGTGGTCACGATGTCCACCGTACTACTAGGTAGTCTGCAATATAAATGGATCCTGCCACGGTGTAACAACACTTCAGATGAAAACTACTAAATCATACTTTACTCGGCATAAGAATATTTTGAATGAGGTATCAGTATCGACAAGTAGAACGTCGGGAGACGTATGGGGGTGTCCCAAATTCATAGGCTCCTATGGGCCTCGGGAAATCATGGCGACGCTCATTGAGGGTTGGGTAATAATTATCGCGGCGGTAATCCCGTAGCATAGGCAGCAATCTATCAACGAGGGTATGTTGTGGCTCTACAGACCCACCCGAGATGGTACATTCTTTCGACGCTGTATTTGGACCCAACGGCTATGGTACCGTCACATCCGCACCGTCAGTGCCATTCTATACCCCACACACTCTATCCATCTGACTGCTCATTTGCGGAGCATCCTTAAAGACTGGTCGATCATCGACCGCTTGAACCGCGTGCGGGTCCCAAGCTTTGTCATCCACGAGCGCAAAGACATCGCGCAGGACCTTGTCGTTGCCTCTCTTCGAGGGCATACAGAAGGTCAAGTGGGTGACCTTGGAGCAGTCCTCTCACACACCGTTTTGGGAGCAACGCGATAGATACGTGCAGCTTGTAGGCGGATTCCTGGCACCGGTTTCACCGTACAGCCGTATATGGCATGAAACTGTCTCATCGCCGCCTAGAAGCGCTCCGGATCCTTCATGCCCACTGCCATGCCTTCCTGGACCTCCTGGGGTAGCGTCGAGACCAACTCCATGGTGGACTTGTTCCACAAAGCTGAGGACGCGAGCGAGTCGGAGAGTACGAGATGCTTTAGCCCCACTGGCTGCCTCTGCACTTCTAGCTCGCTGCTAAGGATTCCACCCCAAGAGTGTCCCAAAATATCGAGCGCGTTCTTGATGTTCAAATGGTCGAGGAGGTTGACCAGTTCGTTGATGAACAGATCGACTGTCCAGAACGTCGGCGGCTTCTCCTTTAGATGTGTGGAGAGCCCATTGCCAATCTGATCATAGAATACGACAGGAATCGACACGGTGGCAGCGAGGTCTGAGACAGGGAGGAGGTAGTCATGCGTGAGGCCGGGTCCACCGTGTACGACAACAAGTGGGGTGCGCGTGCGGCCGTCGAGAGCACCGAAGATCTTGTAATACGTTTGAAAGGTTTCTCCTCCGTATTGAAATGTAATGTAACCGGCAGTCATGGATACACTCGTGTTGGCCATGCTAGCAGAAGTGCTATCAATTGCGAGTGAGCAAGAGCTTGCGTGCGAATGATTGGTACATACCGGAAGGTGACAGTGCTGTATGCAGATAGAGATGCAGGGATGCGAGTCGAAACTGGCTTTATGCTTGCACACACATGGTTGTATTTAAGTAGGGATGCACCTGCAGTCAGAGGATATGTGTGGGAAGAATAGCTCCCGCACGAGAGTGATGGCCGTGATGAATACCTGATTGGACGATCTGCGAGGCCCGACGAAAGAGCATGTTCCCAAACCTCAGCTTGGAACACCGCGAATAACGGTATTGCTTACCGTTTTGCAAGTGTTGTGTCGTATGTATTAGCCTACATGGTTTGGATGAGTTACGCCAGAAGCGACGGTGGAAGGCTGGCGTCAGCCTGCCATTTCATAGACCATTGCATGCTACGATCACCGCCGGGCACAACGTCGACTTGCGAGCCTCCAGGTCCTCGTCGAGCGGGACACATACTATGGAGTCTAGGCGACACATCTAGGAAATGATTACTGTATCGATGCCGCGGGCGCCGTGGCATACTAAGGAAGATCATTGGTAACACATCGCCGCCTTCTGGCAGACCCCAAGTGATCATCGAGTACTGGCACGGTGGACGTGGTTCATGTTCGCTCGACGCTGGATGTCTATCACAACGTTCTTAAGACCCGCGGCCTCCCGCGGCGCACGGTCAGTGTGACACGTGTTCGCCAGCGGTCATTAGAACAAAGGCGCCGTGATCCTAGGCTGAATGTACTCCTCTCCTCCTCTACGTGGTCGCCGAGTCAACGTTGAATGCATATTCGAGTCGCCAGACGCCTCTCCTAGACGCAGTACTATCCTCCGGATCCCTCCCTCTTGGAGATCATCAACACGATGGATCAATTCTTCGGACGCAACGCGCAGTTTCGCTGCTTCCATTCCACATCAAATCAGACGATTCTTCTTTTTCAATCTCGAAGCGTCCAACTATTCCTTGTTTGTGTTCTTTATCCAATCGTCCGGAAGACCCGCGCGCGTGCTATGCACTCGCCATACCCGGGGACGCCGTCTCCGCCATCACATTTGGAGGACTCCCATCCTCCCAAGTTCCCCCTACTATTGGATGCGACCACACCCGTTCGTTACTCGTCGCATCGCGCCCTACATCACAATCAGCACACAGCCGCCTACCTCATGGCTAGCGCTATTATTCTCCCCGTCCTACGTCGGTTTGCGCGAGTCGCGTTGAGACACCGGTTGCGCTCGTCACTGGCACCCTCCTGTTTCAGTCATTGTGCATGCACTGGGTGCCTGGACACTGGCTACCCGTGATCTACATGCCTGTAAGTTCACAAGCATATTAAATCCGTGCATCGGGACTGACTAGTCAATGTATCATTGTTGTATCAAGCCTTGTCGACTACTATCCTTCGGATGAGCGTCGATTTGCGTAAAAGCAGCCTCGACCACAATGAAGACGTCCAGATCCGGCGTTTATGGTCCAGAATCCGATTGGGATGCACTCCTGCCCAGACACGGCGATGGATTCGTTTACAGCCCCAACGACGGATATATCTGATAGGATATCGTCACCAACTGCACTGCCTAGGATACCTCCGCCTCCGCCAATATTTTATGTCGAAGAACTGAAGCGGAAGTTGGCCACTAATACCATTGCCTGGTATATATGTCAGACCGTCCTGTGCAATATCGACTCCACCCTTTGCCAACGGTTCACAAGCAGCTCACATCAGTGGGACACGTAGCAAATGCCGTGAGACGCATGAACTTCACTCATAAATGCAGGGATCGGGTGCAGCTCAGGACGTATGTAGTCAGCATAACACAATACGAAACCCTGCTACATACTGATTGCTTCCTCCCAGACTTTCCCGATGTTATTCCGATAGATCCACGACATGCCGCTTCCACCTCCACCAAACAGCTTTGCCCTGACGCGTTCGTCGTAGGTCGGACTCTCTCCTAAACCCTTCTCCTTCGCTTTGCGCTGCTCTGCTACCCCCGCCAGATGTTCGTACATCCTCGCGTAGTACGGAACCCGTATCCGATTGAACAGCGGCAACGCTCGGTGGATGTCGTTGCGGTGATACTTCAACGATTGCGCGAGCACCCAGCCGTCCTCGATGGCGAAACCCGCGCCCGAGCCGAATGCGCCCGATAGCGCATGCGACGCGTCGCCCACCAGAGCGACCTTATCATCCCAAGCAATGAGCTCGGACAACTCCGGTCCTGCGAAGGCAGCGAACTCGCGCCAGTCACCCTCTTTTACCCAGCTGATCACTTCTCGTATCTGCGGGATGTACTCCTGCGTGATGGTGAACAAGGATAATCGTTTATATGAAAGTGAGCGTATACCTCGAAGTGGGATTGAACGTAGGCGTTGCCAACAGGGACGCCCCAGCTGACTTTATCGGCACTGTGCGTCTCGGGATCCTGCCAGCTCCTCGCTGCAATCTCGCCAAGGCCTTCGCCGACGGGCGACAGCCAGACATGCGTTGTAGGACCGTGCCACCATGCGGTCTCCGCAAAACGAGGGTCTTGTCTTACGACGTCATCCCATGGCAAGAGAGTCCGCCAGATTGTCGTGCCCGTGTACTTGATCTCGTAGTTCGGCCAGGCCACGTCCCGTACAGCCTTGTGTGATTGAGAGAGTCAAGACGGGAAGTAACCGTGCGGGAGGGCTAATCATACGATGGTACTTACTGAACGAATACCATCTGCACCCACGACTAGGTCCGCTGTCACCGCTGTCCCGTCTTTGAACTGCAGCTCTATTCCGTCTTCGCCCTTATCTACCATATGTATGAGCTTCTTGGAGAGCTCGATGACTTCAGGAGGGACGTGCGCGAGGAGGGCTGACTGCAGCTTTGTCCTCTGGGTGCGAATCTGCGGCCGCTTCACATCTAGATCCTTCGATTGTCTTGACAGTTGTTCTCCTGTTTTGCCGTTTCTTGCTTGATTGATCAGAATACAGTCAAAGGAACTCGCACACGACGCTCACAACTGTAAGTGGGCTTGTATCACATGTCCACTAGTGAGCGTGTCCGCCACACCCAGTAACTCGAGCACGTTCCAAGTGTTCTGTCCGATGCTGATACCTGCTCCTACTTCCCGCAAGATTCTCGCTTGCTCATAGATCTTCACCGCGACATTTTGAATTCTCGACAGAGCGATTGCTGTTGCCAGCCCACCTGGGCCTCCGCCAACAATGGCAACCTTCAGAGGGCGAATCGACGTTTCGATGGTCATGGCCAAGTGCGAAACGCAGATCCGAGTCGCAGCAATGCAGCAGCGGTGTGTGGCCCTCGCGTCGTATGAGCACTGTTGATAACATACTTTCATAAGGACAGTGCGTCAGATCCTGGACAGATGGCGTGCGCAGCAGCCACAGATTTGGGGAGGGTCATTGTAGACTCGTGGGCGTGGGAAATAATGTGGCCATAGATGATGCGGATTTGATTTGAAGGCATCGGTAAGCAGGATTAGGTTACACGCTAACGGTGTCGTGGGTGAATTCGGAGACGACGGAGGTTGCCGTTGTGGGCCGCGGTAAGCAAGGCGTGGGAACTGTGAATAGACGGGACAGACTCTGACGGGACCGTCGGCGACGAACCTCGACCACCGTTGTATGTAGGTGAGCCTGCCAAGACTGCCTAAATGTATCTCTGACAATTCCGACCCGCAGATAGTCAAAACTCGATGCAAGAATTCAACATGCGACGGCGCTGCCCTCCCAAGATTCCCGGGCTCGCTCAGCCCGCGTCGATTGAAAGTGTGCTCTTCAATCGTGATTAGTACGTGCGTGTCAACCCTACCCAGTTGTGGAAATGCTTAGTATGCAAGAGGCGTGGACTATGAGACGCGAGCCGAACTTGGCCTTTGCCAGCGGTCTATATACTATCCGGAATTCAGTGGCTTCTCTGACAGCGCTCTTGACTCCGACGCGACCGTTGGCTATGGCTGTGCCTCATTAATATGTCAGATGGGGGGAGGGGAACCGGAACAGGGTGTCGATACTTTGGCGTTCCTTCTTAAAGTATTTTTCTTCCTATCCGTATCATTACTGTTTGTTCGTCGAAGCTCATGACAGGTCATGTACAGGGGGCATCAAGAGTTCCAACGGACACAACACTCCGTCTTATATCCCCATATTTCTTGCACGCTGTCATTCGCCCTTGATCACGCTGCGCCCGTGTGTTTCCCATCCGAGCAACTGGATGTGCATCCGCGACCCATCATGCTTGTAGTCGTCAGATACGTGATTCTGTCACTTTAGATCGACTGTCATATAGAGTAGGCATGGATTCCGGTCCAGGTACAGGCAAAGGACGAGAAGGGGCATGAAGATGATGGAGACCTGGCAAAAGAAGTCACATCTTTATTCACAACAATGTCTAGAGGATCTCACACTGAAGATATTGCTTCCGACGCCAGGCACTGGGCCACAGCAGCACTCAAAATGTCTGTCTGCAATAAGTCGTCTCTGTACCTTGCGTGTGCTAATTCACCCCGACGTGCGCGTGTGGTCAACAGGGCCTTGCTGCGTAGTATCTCACAGCGCCTGCCAAGTTCTTTCCACGCTCCTCCTTTTATACTCCCATCGACGATGTTTCACAACGCACCCAGGATGAACTCGAGGTCCAATCTGACCCGATCTTTCGTATCGAAATCACCATTCCCGACGTCAAATACTTTTGCGTCGAGTCGGAGAAAGAGCAAGCTGACGAAACTGGGCCTATCGAGCCCAAGTCGGAGAAAACACTCGCAGTTCTTCGGATGCGCCACGTCGCTCTTCTTCATCCTACTGGTAAATGAATCGGAAACTACAAATCTATTCTTTGTAGTAACATCACTTGAAGACTGCATACTGTGTTCTACTAAGCAGCCATTCCACGCTGAGCGTATCTACCACGCCCTAACAATATACCTACCATCAATCTGTGGATCAATCATGGCGTACGTAGCCCAGAGGGTCTTCTATTGAGTTCAACCACGTATAAGGCTATTCACAGAAGGCGGAGTATGCTCGATACGATGGGGTGCATATGACGTTGATCAGAAGGACAGAAGGTCGGGCGTGTAGATAGCCGCAAGCATTCCACCCGCCACAATAAAGCCCAGGTGGCCATTCGCCTGTAAGATCATAAGCATTAATCTTTCGCAGAGCCAATGATGAATACTTACGTTGAATTTGTTCCAGCAGTCCTCGGGAACGTCGACATTGAGCGTCCTAAGCTGCCACAGTATGTGGAGGGCGCAGCCGCCAACGCCGATGACGAAGTAGGGGAGGGGCATGCTCATCTCTGTGCCGGCATATGCAAGGGTACCAACGAAGACCGCACCAAAAAGGCCCAGAACGGGTTTGACGTATGCGCCGAAGAGGAGTGCGGTTGATTTGACGCCAGCCTTGACGTCGTCTTTTTTGTCCTTTGTGGTTGTCAGTATGTTAGGCTGCGTAATAGGCATGAGAGAACTGCTTACTTGGCACGCGTAGATTGTGTCATACAAGATGGTCCAGCTACATACGAGGTGATCAGTTATGAGCCGATTTTGAAGCGAGGAAGCAATGCGCGACGTACCAAAGAGTACCAAACGTCAGCACCCACATAGGGACGTACGTCACGTCTTGGGGTCTCATTATCAGCCAGGTAGTGGGTAAGCCCCAGTTCATCGCGAGCCCTAGTATCTACTAATGAGCACCATCCAGCGACTACCAATGTAGTAAACGTACCAAGCCAGGCCTGGGGCCAGTTTGTCACTCGTTTCATGAGTGGATACAAGGCGTGCAGTGGGAACACGCCAAAGAGACCACATAAGAGGCTTTGAGCATATCAGTGACGAGATAGCCAACCCATATATCGTCAATCATACTGACGCAGTGCGATTAACTTGAGCAAGCATCCAAACAAAAATCCCCACTTGGAGCAGCAAAAACACGGTCGCCTGGAACATGGTCACTGCGCCCGACGCGATGGGTCGGTTCTTGCACCGCTCTTCCCACAGAGTAAACACGACGAGGTAAAACACTGTGATGACGACTTCACTCACCGACCTGGCGATCAAAGTCGCGATCACAGATGTCGTTTATCGTGCATGCAGCGCTGTGCAGAAGGGTGCTCGCGACCATGAAAGCAATCACGAGGCGCACGAGCGTCGTGATGCCCGGCGGGTCAGCGCGGGCACCGAAGAGGTAACCCCACACTGCGCAAGGGAACGATGAATATGGTGTCTACCATCTGCAAGAGACGGGCCTACCGCATGGCCAGAATATGAGTATGGTGCCCGAGGGGAACTTGTGCATGCGGGCTAGCTCCCAGTACAGCTGCCACCTCGGCTTGTCGAATGCACTGTTGGTCTGTGCATTCGTCGAGGGGCCGGCGGACGCTTGCAAGGTGTTGAGGAGAGGAGTCTTCTGGTCGGCCGCAGCGGACATTCTTGGTCGCTTCTGGGGGAGGTGGATGGCTCTTTGGCTAGATGCATAGCAGCTTATATTCAGGGCGTCGTCATGCGCGCTGGAGCTCGATTAGTTTGGGTATCTGATGATTTTCTTGTTGTCATTGCTTGCCCGTAATCTTGATATGTAGGTGTAGAAATTTGAGATTGGAACTTGAGTTGGGAGGGTGCTACCCTTGTTGAAGAACGTGTCCAGCGGCACTATAGCCGCCCCAGCCATCTTGACACGGGGTACATCTCTTCGTCAGTGTAGACCGCCCGACTAGCACTATTCGGAGTAAAATGATTTGACAACATACATTGCATTTGTCATTGACGCGAGCTTCTGGCTCTTCTGAACGACCTATCCGAGCCATTCGTAGTACTGGGCCTACATAGCAGTCAGCGTTGGTAATCCGATATTGATAAACCTATGCAACGCACGTATAATGCTGTCATTTTGGAGACTCCCTTTGCGGTGAACGCACAATATGATGATCATCAGTTTTGGCAGTAAAATAATGTTAACGCCAACTCAAGCAAGAACTTGCGATCAGAAGGGGGATTTGGCGGCCGACCGCGGCACTGATGGGTGTCGCTCACCTTTAAAGTTGCGCTAGAACTGTGATGTGCTACGGAAGCTGGGATCCCATGTCAATTGATAGAGGCGCATACTTTGAGCGCAGGGCGAATTAGGCGACGATGTGTGTGGCATGTGTCGACATTTGGAAAGGCATCAAGGAGTGAAGCACATCAGCCGCCGCCGCCGTTTGTTCAGGGCTTCCGGGACAGTCCGGGAGCGCTGGTTTTCGATGACATAAGTAAACCTTGATACGTGGCCATAGTAGCCAGTACTGCTTTGATAAGTTAATGCCCAGGTCATACTACTGCGGGATTCGTCCTTCCTTTTCGTGCTGCTCCGACTAAGTTGCAAGGCTACGATGACAAGGGACGGACTGTGTCTACGATATCCTAATCTCTAGGTCTTCAGGGATACGCCGGTAAGTAGCGGCTTTGTTATCTGTCAGTGCTGACTGATCTGCTCACGCTATAGTCGCTCGAGCACCATGATTACCAAAGTTCTGTGAGGCCTCCATTGCTCGTCTCCTTCGAATGCCAAGTAAGTCCATACAATCTGTTATACTGGGTGTCACCAAAATATCAGGAACCACGTTGACCGTAGCCAAGCCTTTGTATCCCTTGTCTTCCCACTGTGGTGTTGCACTCGAGGTAGAGGTAGTCGGGGTGTGGGCGGTGTACGAAGCAGCGCTCGACGAAGGCGTCTCAGAACCGCTCGTCCGGACCTATCAAAGATGATTTGGCGTGGTACATGAGTCGACGGAGGTTTACGGCAAGGAGAGCTGGGCGTTCGAAGCGATGGTTCGAAGCGGCGTCGCGGAATGTTGGGCAGCCAGTGACGTGAAGCCCTACAGCTTCATGTACCTCTAACATCGCAGTATAAAGGCTGCCAACACCCACTCCGTTAATTCCTGTGTCAATTCGACCGGAATACAATCGCAGGGAGACCAGGTTCACACCCTGATTCTTGCAGCGCGCCCCGGTCCCGGACTAACCTGGAGCTAAATGGATTCCGTACTCCGCCGCCACCCACTCAAAGTTGGCGGGGCTCAACAGGCTCGTCGCGCCATGACGTCGATGGGGCCTCAAGGTGCCGACCCACTCCCCTCTCCGGAGCTGAGCTCCGCCAACGCTGAGCGTCCCTCGGAAATATGGTGAATGAGGAGTATTCATTCATCCCGAGTGTCTTGCATTACAAAAAGAGAGACATAAGACGAAACGACGCAGCATCTTCCCCGGTCGTGCTGTTCCACACACCCAAACCCAGCCCTCACCATACTTGTTTTGCATGCGGTCGAGCATAATGGATGGTCAAAGCCGTTCCGATCCCTTTGTAGATGTAAAGACGGTGGTCAGTGTGCGTATACTGCTTATCTATGCTTGGTACATGATCTCAAATGCACTGACTGTTAGGGCGATAATGCATTTCGACTGCAAGTCGCTACGAAGTGCCGCACTCATGTCACGGAATTCCTGGACAGAATGGCCTACGTGCGGCATCCCTACACTCCGGACGCTGAGCTATCAAGACATGTGCACGAAGCGTTGGGGAATTGGAGCGGAAGGCGCCTCTTCAGTGACAAGCATATCACGACTGGGGTTGCAACTGGAGACAACCCATATAGGCACGTCAGCATGCAAGCCCGTGTCGCAATCTCGCTATACACGGTCATCGCGGTGTCCATGGACGACTCGGCGTGGATGGACTGCCCTAACGTCCATCTCGACCTCTGTGGCGGCTTGGATAAGAAGGGGGACACTGGCGGTTTAGCGCGTGAGCTGTTGCGCATTCTGTGCAGCATGTGGAACTACTATCCGCGGTTCAGTGCTAGCGCTATCTTCCTATCGACAATGCAGTTCCTGAACATCTCGCTCTTGGATCACAATCCTCGTGACATCGTCTTTCCCGGGGACTCAACGAGGTTCACCGAGTATCGACGTCTGCTGGACGGATGCGCGGAGGCGTATGCGTATTTCATTTGGGAGAAGTCACGGTTTCCTGATTCGAGTGTATACATCCATACGATCCCGTGAGTAAGGTCGGATAGCTTCTTCGGTGTGCTAGGCTGAGACGCGGTGCAGTGATGCTATGAACTTTGTCAACCACGCGAAGTACATCCTTCTCTCTTTGGTTTCCCGATTCGTCTGACTGTCGACTTGGTTTGGTACAGTGATGTACTCTCGTTTTACAAAGAAGTACTGGCCAACGACACGCAGAACTACATTACAGAGCGCGCCCGCTTGGAATGCAAGACAGTCTGGGAAGTCTACGCGGAGCTTGTCGACGAGACGATACAATCGGCCTGCTGTATCCGTGATGCGCTCAGAGATGACGCAGCCAGAGAGGCATGAGATAGCTATGCCCATGGATATATCGATTTCCACTTTGAAGACCCTCGATATCGACTAAATGAACTGTCGCTGGACTAGATCCTCAATCAATTTGTCTTGTTCTCTTAGAATTGAACCTTGAATTATTCATTCTGCACTCTGATTTTGTGCAGTAACGTGTTATGAATGTACCTATGGGTATGAGCAGTACCTACATGGCCTTCATAGGACGTTAGGTATAGGATCTCGAGGCCCTCTAGCCATAGATGAACCCATGACATTGGAGACAACTAGCCATGAACTTTAGAAGAACAATCGAGATAGGAAGATATGTATAGCAAGAGTATTAAATAATACATGAATGTCAACAATTGAAGGGATTCAGCACTGTCAGGGAGTTATAGAGACGAATTAAGATATATCAACAAGAATGGCCATCTCGCCGCAGAAAAGTCTACAGTATTTTCAAATGCGCAGCGTCTCGGGCATGTATATGGCAGCTAACATGCCACCAGTGATAATATAACTGTTCGACTGGATATTCAAAGGACATCAGCACCTGAAACGCGACAGCCCTGCAGATTACAGGGACTCCGGTACTCACGAAGAACTTCTTCCCGCATTCCTCCGGAATGTCGACGTTCAATGTACACAACTGCCAGGCCAAATGGGCCGCACTGCCGCCAACGCCAATGACAAAGTAGGGAAGAGACATATCTAACTTCAGACCAATATAGGCAAGGGTACAGACAAAAACTGCCGCGAAGGTGACCAGGATCAGCTTGATGTAAGCGCCAAAAAGGAGGGCAGTCGACTTGACCCCCGCCTTGACATCGTCCTTTTTGTCCTACGTATCAAGAAATCGCAGTCAATATTCAATCTGGGGACAATGCGTAGAAAGGGATACCTGGCATGCATAAATGGTATCGTAGAAAATAGTCCAGCTGCAAATGTTTAAGTGGAAGGATTACAAGAACGGAGGGATGTACGACATACCAAAGGGAACCAAATAGCAATACCCACATAGGGGTGTACGTCACGTCTTGTGGCCTTGTCATTAGCCAAGCGGTCGGCAAGCCCCAGTTCATTGCGAGCCCTGACAATGGTGTTGAGTACGAACACAGGAGCAAGCCATCAAATTTGCATACCGAGCCAAGCTTGAGGCCAGAACGTCACACGTTTCATGAGTGGATAGAGAGAGGCCAGCGGGAACACCTCTAAAATCCCACAGAAGAAGCTTCCTCGTAGTGTGAGCCCAATGGTTCCCCGCAACAATACACGTGACGCGTACGCTGTCTGGTCCAGGTGTGTAAGGATCCACACAAATACTGCCACCTGGAACAGAAGGAATATTGTCGCTTGGAGAATCGTGATTGCGCCTGACGCGATGGGACGGTTCTTACATCGCTCTTCCCATGCGCGTTTGAAGATTGAGTGTTCAAAGGAAGACATATTGTATCGGTGATACTCACCAACTTGGCGATCGAAGTCGCGGTCGCAGATATCGTTGATGGTGCACCCAGCACTTTCCAATAGTGCAACAAGCAGCCCAATCAGGTATCCCATCAGCGTTGTGAGGCCTGGCGGGTTTGTGTGTACGCTGAGGAGGTATCCCCAAACTGTATAGTATCAATCATGATAGTCAGCATAACAACAAGGGAAACGTAATAATGGTGTACATGCCGGAAGGCCAGAAAATAAAAAGGCCGCCAGAGGGGAACCTGTGCAGACGTGCAAGCTCAAAGTACAGTCGCCACCTCGGCTTCATAAACGCGCTGCTACCTTGAGCACCCTATGGAAGGTTCTGAGTGTTCCTGAGTTTAAGCGGAAGCATCAACTGAAAGGAGCTCACAGTAGACATGGCTTTTGACTGCACCAAGCAAAGACCTCGGTGTATTCTTCATATATGTAAGACACATCGCAATGTGCGCTCTATATAGGTGGCTTAGTGAGAAGCCTTTCTGCAGCGATGTTCTCGAACAGCTTTTGACAGTAGTGAACATTGATAATTTGAGCATGGGCCCGAGTACGTGATGGTTCACTGCACGGCGCGAAACCTATATCGTGAACGTACGTTTGCGAATCAGAAAGGATACACGTCTCAGCGAATTGAACCAGTGATAAAAAGTACTGACTTGAACCACTCAACTGCAATAATCAAGTTCATACATGCAAGCTGGAAAGACATCAGCACAGGAGGTACCGAGATTTGTCTATGGATGATTCATTTGCATCAGCACTAGTACTAGAACTGACAGATTGAAGAGTTAAGACTGACGAGTAGGCAACTACAGGCATATATATTGACGCTAGGAGGAGTGGACAAATTAGCAGCCTGATTGACGTGAAAAGCGCGGTCTAACCAGGGCCGCGTCATCCGCGAAGTTTGGACGCGCTTATGCATCACGATTCATGAGTAGGAATTTCATGGCAATCACTGGCCGATGCTGCCTGCATGAGTGGGTAGTGAGTCCATATACAAGAAGTAGGCTCACATTCCAGGCGTTGAAACTCGTGGCCTTGCCACGGGCAGCACCCAGGTCTCCTGACATCACATGTACTACTTTATCGGTAATGGATATGTGGCGCCAGCTCCTAATCTTAGACGCACTGCGGTTGGACATCTGACTAATACAACGCCCGGACAGTTTGTGGAGCATCACGCGTCTGGTGGTAGGATGAACTTTGTGAACATCCTCGTGAAGATATCAAGAGCACTGCTCACTCTATCACGTCACGTTAAAGGAGGGTGAATCTACAAGGTCATACACGACCAACGTCAGACGAGAGGTGAGAGGCAGATACGTTGCGGAGGGCAGGACGTGGGCGATAGCCATGAAGAAGCTGCGAGTGTGTCACCAACGCCCAAGAATTGGGCCGCGGAGACGGAACCAAAGGAAGCCGCCCTGCTCTGCACCGATCTTAACCTCTTCTAGCATAGTGGTATTTAGATGATCCGAGAGACGCGAACCACGCATTGCGCCATTGGAGACGAAACACTTGTGACAACTTGTAGATAAGTGATCTTGGCCAGGATTCATGTACATATACCTCAACTCACCTGTGCCAGACCAAATACAACGATGATAGCAAAGGCGCAGTGCCATCCTCATCGGCGCGCGGCCCGGCGCCTCGACCATGGGCGCCGAAGGATCGCGTCACTACTTGAGTTCGATACGTAGTCGACCGCATGAAGCAGCTGGATTTTGAAGGCCATTCAACCTATATCCCGGCGAATAAATGCGCAAAATGTGCCCCTTGACGAATGCAGTCTGATCCTGTTGTTGTCGGGTAAATTTCACAAAGCTAGGGCGCTAAAAAGTGCTCAGAACATTGCCGAAAGCCGCTGCACATACAGCCTCATTTCCCCATATGGCGCGAGACGTGAAGTGAAAAAACACTGCAGGCCTCTGTAATGAATCTAGAGCTTATCAGATGCACTCCCAGATATTCACTCTGACTCTGAGGATATTGACACTGTTGACTACACCTGGGCGTCCCAAAACAGTCTGAAGGTTAATCTTTCGAGCATGAACAACCTCGAAGATGGGATAGAAGAAGAGTCAGACTGGGAGGAGCTCAAGGGTCGAGAAAGAGACCGCGACAAGAACGGGAAACAGTGCCAGAGCAGTGCTCGCAGCCCGCGGGTCGTATAGAAATGGTGATTGCTGGCTGGAGGGAACCTGACCCGGAGTCGGAGTCGCGCGAGTTCTCGACTCAGCCAGATGCGTGGTTTGCTTAGCTCCGCTCGTCGCTGTAGGTATGGAAAGTATACTTCACCTTAAGTATGACTGATCCATTTCCGTGCCGCCCACTGTGAGAAGGACCGAAAGACAGGGTAGTTCCAATCTTCTACAGCAAGTGCTTATCGTTCAGAGATGGAGGTTGCTGGCTGTTGGGGTGCCTTGCACTTGACCAGGTGTCGGTGTTGCACAGCTGGTCCACCGTTGCTGTTCTCACGATCGTAACACAAAGCTGTGCCAACACTGTTCATGTACTGACAGTACGGAGTCGAATGCCTACTCTGCACGCTACAGGCTTTCGCAGGAATCCTTCCTTAATATCGAGCTTCTGGACGTTACTCGTCACTACAGTGTATAGAATAATAAGGATCACGCACCTCCTGGCTCGGGTCTTCCAGCACGAAGTGATACCTTCTGAACACAGAAGCAACGATGATGAATAGTTCCATCATGCCCAAGTTGCGCCCGATACATCCTCTGGTGACGCGGTAAGACTGAATGCCATAGCGGATCAGTTAGCGCAAGCTGACCTTGGTCCAAAAGAAAACGGATTGAAAGCCTTCTGTAGCTCGTTCTTGTCCCGCTCGATCCATCTCTCCGGACGGAATACGTCCGCGTCATCACCCCATATCTCCGTGTCCCGATGCACAGTGTACGTCGGCACCGAGAGGATGGTGCCCTCGGGGAAGATCCGGCCGCATACTGTCAGACCACCTGGTGGGGCCTCACGCGGCAGACCGAGCCCGGAGGTTGAATGGATACGCAGACCCTCGTTGATGACGGCCTCGAGATATGGCATGCGCTTAGCTTGCTCGTAGCTTACGACGGGGTCGTCGGTTCCATCTAGGACTATGTCGAGCTCCAGTTGGAGCTTCTGCTGGACCTCCGGGTTGGCCGCGAGATAGTAGGCAATAGCGCATGAAGAGCTGTATGCAGTTCACCAGGAGAGTCAACAGCTGAGCAGTTGGCTTGCATATAGAGTACGTACTTGGATGTCGTGTCCGACCCAGCTATCAATTGCGTCAACGCGTCAGCCGTGAGCTCCTTCGCACCAAGTGGTCTCCCCTCCTCGTCCCGGCCTGCCTGCAGCTTCGCAAGTAAATCTGCCCTCTCCGTCGGTGGGCCAGCTAATCGCTTTGAGATGGCGGCAATCGCCATACCTGCAAGGAGATGGACGGAGGTGTTTCCATTGCGATACCACGGGATGAAGCGGACGAGCCACGGTCGCCAGTGCGGCGGGAGTACACCGATCGACGCAGAGTAGTCACCGCGCTCGTTAATGATGCGGACAGCGGGGACGTACGCTATCTCCGGCGTGTCCTTCGCAGAGGAACCGTAAGACGCCATGGCGGATTCTTGAGAGAGAACGGTGGGTGCGGTGTCCGCACAAGCTTGGAGCATGCCGAACGGTGCACCGAATGCCAAGTCACCTGTGAGGACGAAAATGAGCAAGCTTTGAATTCGGTGGTGAGCAGAGAAGACATGCCAATGATGTCGAATGCCAGATAGTTGAACCACGGCAGACAATCCATCCACACCCTGCCCATCCGGCCGTACCACCCCTCGCCCTCCTCCCCCTTCCCTTCCTTCTCCACGCGCTCGAACAAGTGATCCCACTGCCGCAGAAGGGTAGCAACGTGCATGCGGGTGTATGGCTCAAACTCGAGCACACTCTTCTGCGAGAAAGCATGTGCAACGAGCTTACGCTTGCGCGTGTGCTCCGCGCGAGAGCGCGTGCTCATAAGACCGCGCGTAATTGATACAAACGCGTCATAAAAGTCGGACTTTGTCGCGCCGTTTCCGTGAGCGTACACTTCCTGGATCGCGCTCGGGGAGGCGACGGAAAGGTGATTCGGTGCGAGACGGACGAAGGTACCTGGTAATAGCTTAACTTAGCCGTGAGAGAAAGGTGTATATGATACCATGTTGCTGATGTAGTTCATGGACAATTTCAGAGCGGTGGCCTTGAGCTGCAACACGTCCCAACCAGACATCCGAAAGCTTCGCCAGTAAGGGTCCCGGATATGAGTGAAGCATATGGGGGTCTTGGAAGTACGACACCAGATGGGTCAAGCCAATGGCGAAGAAAGGTAGTGCAGCAAGTAAAATAAGTGCTGTCGTGTTCATTATGGTGAGGGAATACTTCGAAGGGCAGGAGGGGCCTTGCTCTATAGAGGCCCGCTATGAAGTAATTTATACATCCCTGTATTTGGTGCACTGAATGCCCCTCGTGGAGTGCATTTCACGGCCACGGTGCTTCTGCGTTCACATAGGTGTCTGATCGGTCTTGCTATTGGTCACCTGAACATAAGAAAGGAGGTCAGCGCTACGATGCCGAATACATTACACGTATGATCACACCCAAGTACCTGTCATTGTGAGGGGTAACACTCACATAAGTGAGTCAGCGTTTTCCTTTTCCCTGGCCGTAAATAAGCACAACATGAGTATCCGATGGCCTCTTCGCAAAAGCACGCGTGTGATATATATATATATATCTGCACGTATTGCCGTTGAATATCGTGCAGAAACGAAGGGCCGGAGCTAGAAGCAATCGGAAGGGTAAGTTTTAAAAGGCCTACTTGGGTGGTGACAAGCCGGCGATGCGAAACGGCGTTGTCCAACGGGTATGCATGTGAGACATTCACGTAAGCCTCCGCAGTGACCGCGTTCACGATCAGGTAGCAGGGTTCAACTGTCAACATGCCAATGCACAAGGTGATATCTAGAAGATGACATCACATTCCATAAGTAAGATTCTGGGGCAGACAGAATCATGAAACTCGCCAGGAAGGTTCATACAGGGAGCAATGATATGAGGGAGGCCAAGGCTCCTTGAAGGCTTTCCATACCACGCGCAACCTGACGAGATGTTGTGGGCCTCGAGCAATACCAGTGATTAATTCGCAGTAACTAGATACTCCCGTTGGTTAAAACGGGCGATAGCGACGAGGAACCTACCGAAGCTGACAGCTCTAATAGCATCACCGACTGAGCGCTGGGGCGGCACGTGACAAAATGAATGACACGTCCCTCGGGCCTCGGCTCGCCCTCCTCCTCACTCCTCAGCTATCCCACAACATCGTTGTTGCAGAAGGCCACAGCGATCCAAGTGATATTCTTTGTGAGGAGACTGCGCGACAGGCTCATGTTACCAGTGATGCGTGGCGTATGTTTGGATTCCGTGTGCCAATATCTTAATAGGCCAAAAATACCTCCTTTGCGCGCTTAAAACAATCCATCATTCGCAAATTATGTTTCATATATCGGGACATAGTGCGACCTCACGTGTGTCAAATCCTCCATCCACCCGCGACTTCAGAAAGAGGAATAAAGGGACGGAGGGAGGGAGGTATATAGATGCAACAACAGGTCGATCTGAAACCTCTTGCAAATTTGAGTGAGTCGTCACGTCGTCATCAACCACAGTCGAATCAGAGAACGTACTGCAGACATCGACCAAATGTGGTCGTTAGTATATGTGCGAGTCGGTGGCGTGAGCGAGCAGTCGCCTTGCCTGCTCATCGAAATCGGAGGGTGGTGTCGGAGGCAATAACAAAATATATGGTAAACACACGTTCGTGCATCATCCTGCGTTATCCGAGTCGTTCACGACTCGTTAGGCTTCGTTAGGATGAACTCGGAAAGTTTGAGTTCAGATCTCGATCCGTCTGGCTGCAATAGCACTCCATCAAACCCAGATCAAACCACAGTTTGCTATTGATAGGGTGAACGTGAGGCTCAACTCTTGCCTTCGTTCGCTCCTCACCTATTGGAAGGTTTGATTGGCCCGTCCATCCGCGTCTCCGGTCTGCCTAATGCGACCGATCTGCGCGGACGACGAGCCGCCCATGCCATCTGCTGAGTGCATCGCGAAATTGGGAACAGACTGGCAACGATCTGGTAAGGCAAAACAATGGATGATCACATATAACAGAAATAACAGGCTGTCCGCAGATCTGAACTAGGTTTCTTTTGCCTAGCAGAAATATTCCGTTGTTGAATCAGGCTGTATGTACCCGACAAGGTGATTATATCCGGTTATACCCCACCGGGCTTCGAGTGACTGACTGCAATATATCAGGCTTCAGCGGGCTCATCATATGCATAACTAGTATTTCTTTCGTGGATTGTTGTACTGTCAGTTAGACGGTGCTCTTGCCAGGACCATACCCCCCTTGACCTATCTGGTCTGTCCACGAAGAGCTGCTGTTTGTGTGAGATCTGCAGTCAGCCTGTTGCGTACTGCACCCACATAATCATTGTTATTCATACTATCCGAGGCTCGGAACACGGCCATGCGCACGCCACCGGGATTTCGGATACAGTCGCCACAGAACAATTTTTTCTGACAGATATATTGGCAATTGGCCTCTCGATCCATTGACTACGTCACATCCAGCACCTACACCACATTCGCCAGCACGACGGTAACCTGCGCCGCTGCCACGTTCACGGTCTACGCCGCATCCGCCCCAGCTTAAACCTGCGCTCCATTAGCGGCCTGCAACCCGTTCACTGCATTCAGGACGTGAGCTGGGCCTGCCGCGGCAGCGTTCGTCGCCTGCATCCCATCCACCATCTGCGTCCCATTCGTCGTGCTCGTAACCTGCACCGCAGTGGCCGCGCTCGTTGCCTGTGTCCCGATCGCCGCGTTCGTGACCTGCGGTGTGGCTGCGCTCGGTGCCTGCACCCCATTTGCGTCATTCACGACTAAAGCCATGCCCGTATTCATCGCTTGCAACCCGTTCGCAGCCGACGGTGTCCCGTTCATCACCTGCGGCTCGTTTGTGGCCTGCGTCGTGTTCGCCGTGTTCGTGACTAGGACTTGCGTCGTAGCGGTGTTCGTCGCTTGCACCCCGTTCGCGGCGGTGGCGGTGGCGGTGGCGCTCGGTGTGAATGTCTGTGCCATTGTTGTCAGCCCCTGCCTGGCCCGCAACCGGCGTGTTGACTACTACAACTTACTTCCTGCTGCGACTCGTAGGCCCGTTTCGCAGTAATCATTGATGCGAGGGAACCATGGACATCAGTTGAGGATGCATCAAGGCGTTCACCAAAGATCCGTCTGAGGCATCGTGTGAGGCTCTGATCGAACTCGCACAACAAGCATAGCCTAGTAAGTGCACGTACCGGTTCCACCACTCGAGACATTCACGGGCTTCGTTCTGGAAGTCAGGTGACACAAACCAAGCACGAATTGATCGGTACAACATGTTGGAGTTGCACGAATGGGCGTTCTTCGAGTGGGAGCTGCTGCTCGACAGGGCGAACAGAACCTATGCGAAGAACAGTTGTCAGGGTCATCACGTCTGAGCCATTCCCCAGTAGTTGTGCAGACTTACGTGTGCAGTTGCGTATGCAATCGATGCATCATTGACCTCTGTTACCTTATGCAGCTCGGCATTTCCTGCGCGCTTTCCACTACCCATAGTCACCGGTGCAGTCGGATTGGCCAACATCCGCAGAGCAGCACTCGGGCCCAAAAAGAAGAGAACCCATGCCTGATATCATGAGTCAGTCGATGGTCTATCGAAAGGCTACAACTTGACGCAGAGAAGTATACTGTTACGTACCTGCACAATGAGGCGACCACGAAGGAAGCCGACCCAAGGCATGACAGGGTCGTACAGCTGATCATACATGAACGTTGCGAACATCCAGCTCGTGACTGGCTTGCCATTGACAGTGGCAGTGGCATCTTTCAGGTCTCGTTGTACTCTGCTGCAGTAAGAACCCTGAGTCATTGAGGAGTTCATTCACAACTTACTGAGGATTGTTCCAGTCGAGTTGAGGAGGACATAGCAGACGTCCGGTCACAGGGTGGTTGAAACCCCGAACTGATTTGTCCTTGGTGTCTCCGGGATCAAGGATGAGCCCACTCTCGGCGATCTCGCGCGTAAGCCATACGAGTATCTCGGTCTTGAGATTCTTTGTGTCATTCGAGCGGGCATCTGAAGCGCCTTTCTGCAGCTGCCCGCGGTGCCGTGCGAAATGTCATCATAAGAAATAAACAGTAGTGCGAGTACCCAAACTTGAATGTGCTTACCTTTTCACCTATGTACTTCATACCCGGACCATCCAACATGTCGTCAAGCAACTTTGGAGCCGCCTTCGCCAAAGCCTCGTAGGCGGCGTAATTATAGTTGTTTCTGGTGACAAAGTGTCATCACTCCCGAGTCAAATGCTAGTACAAGGCTGAATCATACTCACTCATCCTTGTACGTTGTCGCAGGTACCAGGTCTTCGCTTGCGTAGCGGGTCAGGCCTTCGTGCAAAATTATTGAGGGAAGGGTCCACATCTCTATGCATCGGGTTAGGAGCCGGCCATACCCGACGTATTCATCCGTTGTCTTGCGACGTTGCTGACGACCCGTCCTCGTAAGCTGTGGTTCCGGAGGTGGGGCAGGTCGCTTCTGACCCGCAGAGGGTGTAGCAGAACTAGGAGCTGATGAGGCAGGAGAGGCATGTTCAGGCGTCGCCATGATGAGGAGACTCGGGGCAAGTCTCGATGCGGACGGTCAGCAAGTGACACACGAGCACTTAAGAGGCTCACCTTATATGATTGAAACTCCGAGATAACGATAGTCGCTGCCAGGACGGCGGTCGTTCTGATTGAGGTAGCGAAGGCGACCGGTAGAGTGTTACCGGCCTCAGACAGCTGAGTCGCAAGGTCCTAGTCCGTGGTCTTGCTCAGACAGACTTGAGTCAGAAGCGCAAGGGCTGAGTGCTGAAAACAGTCTGTAGACAGAGCGAGTATGATTGTGGAAAATCGTGCACCTGAAGAGCCTGAAACGAACTCTGAGACTCAGAGTGTTGCAGAACAAGTCGGGTTTATAGATCGTCCGCGCTGTCACTGTCTTCGCCCGATGCTGCACCTGCATCATCGGAGTCAGTTTGTAAGTCATCCGAGTTATCCGAACTGCTCTCGTCATCTCTTCTATCCAATGAGGTGCTAGGGTGTTGCAGTGGCAGCTCGGGCGGCCAAGCCCCCAGAGTAGACCCCGAAGCATCTCGTGGCTGATTTTCATGTGGGACCGGGAACACGTACAGCGGCCGACTGGGTAGTTGACCACGGTGTCCGATACCCTTGCCAAAAAACCGCAGGATCATGTCCCGGTCTACGAAGCTAGCTCAAGAAGAATACAAGCATAACACAGAACGTCAGCAAGCATGCTACACAGCCATAGATATCACGGTAGAACACTTGCCGGTTCACATAAAATCGGTCCCAGTCGTCAACCTCATTCTTGCGACGTGCAATGCGTGACACCCGCAAAAGTTGACTTGTCCGCCCGAGATGAAAGGTCGGTAGAAGGTGGCAGCCCCGCAATACGGACGCAGGATCGACAAACCCAAATGCGCCTTCATCACTCTCCGGAACAAAGCCAATACGATCGAGACGGCGGGTCTCCCAGCCACTCTGCCATTCAGTGTCGTCACCGAACCACCGAACAAAGAGTACCTCCATCCTTTCCATGCCTCGCGTAGGCTGTGTCACATCGCGCGCGTGAACGTGGTAAATACCAAGGACACGGGCATACCAGTAGGGCTGCGAATTAGACTCGTCCGTATTGGCTAGAAGCATGATGTCACGGTGGTCAGTGCGAGGATTGATAACATCTTGTGCACGTCGAATGTCGTATGTCGTGTAATTGACACGCAGGGTTTGATGTGCGTACATTCTGTCGTCCTTGATCACGACGGCATGAGAGGCCTCTTCACCCCATTGAGACGCCTCATCGATGTCCGTCCCGCGGAGGCGGCAAAGCAGGTGACGTTTTAATTTTTGCATAAAGCCCTGAAGTCTCGTGAGTCAAGTGGGAAGATAGAAATGCTTAACATCTACCAAAGCTGCTGGGTCATCTCCCTGAGCATGAACCCAGGTTGGGATATGGATAGGATCCCTTTGGGATCGCGCGACGTAATGATGTTGCTCTGGCAGCGCTTCCTCAAAGTTCGGCTTAGAATCGACCAGGCGACGGGAAGGTGCTGGCGCAACTCCGGACCTAGAGAGCGCGTCAGAAATATCTCGAAGGCGACTCTCACGCCGCTCTATATTTGCAAGCTGGCCAGTGAAATTGGTCTTGTTCGTTCGTTCGAAGCGTCCCTTTGAAGTCCGATGCTGACTCTCCCCCTGAGAGTAATACTTAGTATCAGGCTCCAATGGGACCTCCAATCGAGACGTACAATGCGTGTAGGGTATGAGTCTGTTGTACCCTTTCTACGGATGGTACCTGTGTAATCACCCAATGCATGCATCTTGTACGTATTCAGATTGAACTGTTTTGTTCGTGACTGAGTTGAAACAGTCGCCGTGGAAGCTGCGGGTTCGTGTTGAGAAGGGCTGGCTGTGGGCTGACTTGTCGTGGCATGTCGAGTAGACGTAAGTGCTTGTTTCCGACTCTCTCGACGAACTCGGGCGCGGACTTCTTTGGCAAGTTCACGAGCCTCGAACGCCGCACATGTCTTGGACTCGAACGAACGCAACGAGTCTGCGAACTGCTCAAAAATGTGGTCAGTAATGTCCAGGGTTGTGTCTGTGTGCATCCGGAGCTTGTGTAGGGCGTGTAGCGTCGCAGTAAGGAACAACAGTTCCTGTATCGAGTCGTCATGTGGGGCTGGGAAAAGCCCTTCGAAGCATGGTATGCAGCACTGCAACGGTGCAGCTGTTATCTCAAATAAAATCAGAACCAGTATCGTGTCATGACACACCTGGAGGATGTCCTCAAAGTTCCGGGCGGCCATCTTCTTCAACTCGGATACGTTGCCATCGAAGCGCCGTATTGTGTCACGTCCGAATGTGCTGATTTGACGGAATCTGCAGGGCATCAGAATTGAGTGACTGCCATGAATACTACAACATACCGTTCATCAAACTTCTGTACTTGTGCTGAACCAAGACTGCTCAGAAGCCGCAGAAGATGTATGAGGAGCTGGCGCCAGACCCCAAGATCCCATTCGTGCAGCGAATCCACCACGAAGAGGTCATGGTAGTTTTCGAGTGTCGGTGCAAGTAGTTCAGCAAACGCATTCTACACAACAGTCAGAAAGCAGTACGAGGATAAACTATGAAGCACTAGACCTCCGTCGGCACTAGGGAACACAGCTTGAGAAGTGCTTCGACTGCTGCACTCTTCACACTATATCCGTGTTCGTAGATAAGCTTCCGAGCCTTCGTAACGAGGTTTCTTCGTTCTTCGCTGTCTTGACGGGTATCCTTCGTACGTCGTTCCGTGTCTTCTCGCGTCCCAAGCTTGTGTATTTCGCTCTTTGGCACTAAGCATCGGGGACACGGACACGTACCCAGATCACGAATGGTCGCCAGCAAGACCCTGTAATCACATCAATGACCCAGTACTACTAGTATATGTTCTTCGATGGACTTACTTCTCAGGATAGTCCGCAGAGTATGAGAAGAAGCGCGGATACACACGACGCAAAACTCCGTCACCACACTTGATGACCATGCCATATGTATATGCATTGCGAAAGTTCTCGCCAAGAATCAGCCTCCAAATCGCGTGCATCAGTTCGCGGCGGCAATGCGTGAGGATCGCTGCCATGTTTTCGCCACCACCATGCTGTCGAATGAAAGTCTCCAGTTGACCATCATGTATCTGCGTAAAATATGAATATCAATCAATAACCTAGTACATAGGCGGTGTATGTATCGCACCTTCGGGATGTAAGCGATGTGGTGACATGACCTTGAGTTGGACTTGGCACGCTCGTACTTCGACTCATTTCCGAACATCAGATAAACTGGCCACAAAGAGGCTGTCCCAAAATCGGCGAGATGCGTGGAATCAGACCATAGCATGCACGCAGCCGCAGCACGAGGGAGGTTGCAGTCGGCGGGCGGAGCGTCTCGCAGGCCGGTATGGATGTCCTCGAAATCTGGCGACGAGTACGCCTCGCCGTATACACGTTCCGGCGGCACATCGGGGGCATCCGGTGGCTGGTAGTACTCTTTGAACGGCGTGAGATGGAATCGCGACGCTCTTGCCTTGGTGAACTGGACATCGACGACTTCTTCGATGGGACGGAAGAACAGCCCGTCGACCTGAAAGTCTTTAGGCTCGCGTCCTGTGCCTATAGGAACCTTGATCGTGACGGAGGCCCGTCGCCAGCCATCAGTTGCTTTGAATATGTTATCAGGCCCACTATCACCAAGCTGCGCATCGACTGTGTCCCAGTTTGTCTGAAGCAAGTCGGCGTTGACGAAGCCAGGATCTTGGAGTGTCCCGACAAGATGCTTCATATCGGCACGCGTCTTGACATTGCCGCCTGACCAGAACCAGTCGCCAAGGAGATACGAGCTTCGGTTTGGATAAGGCGCATACGGATTCTCGCTGGGTGATGCAGACTCGGAGTTGGATAGATCCTCGCCGCCTCCCACAAGTAGGTCGTCAAGAGATGCATCCGCGTCTGGATCTCGCTCGGGCAACTTGTCGGCATACTCGCGAAAGACACCAAATCTGTTTGCAGCTGTCCTGGCCGTCACGACCGGCCGTGCGAGTGCAGGTAAGGCTATGGTCTCTGGCGCCATCAGTGAGTGGAGCACAGGACTCGGTGGTTCATGGACCATCTCCGTAGGACCCTCAGGTAGAAAGTCGCGGTAACGTGCAGGCAGGCGATTACGAGTTGATCGAACGGGCCGGGTCCGTGCTGTAGCCTCGGGCAGTGGTATGGGCAGAGGGTCGACAGGCATCGGTATGTCTGTGATTGGACCAAGGGCCTCAGGGGCTTCCTCCGGCACAGGCTGAGAGGGGCCTGCTGTTTCGTCGAGTACCTGCAGCTTGCTGAATAAGTGTATTCGGTGGATGTATTTTGACACACCATTGAGTCTGTAGCACTCAGCTCGATTTGGTCATTGTCTTGAGCACTGTGGGTCGCTTTGGCTAGTTCTTCCATTCGCCGTCGCTTCAAACCTCGGATACCTCTTGCTGCGACACGCTCGACTAAAGTCTGAGACCGGTGAGTAAAAAGCGCGCATCCCAGCTGGTGACGCTGCAAAGCGCGATCATCAGCAAATTCACGTCGACAGATACAGACTGAGAGGTTATTCATTCTGGGATGGGGATGATGAGGGCGGAGAAGGTAGTGTTGTCGCAGAGCCAGCTAGACGATCATAGATCACTGCGTAGCATGTTAGTGAGGCTCTGCATACCTAGACTATCAGATTACCTCGATAATCTATGACTCGACAGCGCCACCTGTGCCCTTGGATGCCAGGCACATAGTACCATGAGGCTCGTTATGCTTGACCCGCTACATCAATTATCACAATCGCACCGACAGCGGAGTACCTTGATCAGCGGATAAGACCATTGTAAGCATTATTCACTCTCACGACGGCAGCAGCACTCACCAGGTTATTATCAGGCAACATATATGGATAGCCCTCGTACAGCAACCTTGACTCAGGGATTCCAGAGTGTCAAACAATGACTACATTCTTCGTTTGCTATCGTATGGGATGACATAAAGTCGAGAAGCTCCTGCGTACTAGGCAGCGAATCCGGCCCATCCATCAACCCTTGCGACTCCTCGTTAGGATCCAAGTGATACATATCCAGATGCGCCCGAAGCTCGACAATTGACGTATTTTGGTACTCGATGGTCTTACTGTATGTTGCGGACAGCCGTTGCTCTCGCTCGAGAGCTGCCTGCAGTGAAAGGACAGCGACCTCGAGTTCCTCGATTTTGGCCTGCATGGCCGGAATCACTGAGGCGCTGCCCGACGACGGCAGGTGTTCAAACTGCGAGATCGATCCTGAAGGCTTCGTCAGATCAGCTCTTGGCCGAAACCCATCGGTGCTCACCGTCGCCTATGAGCGATGTCTGTGTCGCATACGACTGCAGACGATCCTCGCCATCTGCAGATGGTCATATGTATGCATTCTTACAAAACAGTTGACTCTTACCTGACGCGATCTGCTCGCCCTCCGTTCCGCATTCGGGGCTAGCCACACGATCTTCTCCAGCTAGATCGCGCTCCCATTGACTCTCCGTGGTCTGCGAGTCAAGGGCCCCTCCATGCGTATACAAGCTAGGTTCGATGTAGAGTAGTATTAGTAGGCACTAGAGGTTGCGGCGCAGACGGTACCTCTTCGTTCGCTCTGCAGCACGTAGAGCAGCGGGTCGCTGACGCATCCGAGAGTCCCCTTGAGATAAGCAGCGACTTGTGATCCTTTGACGGCTTGCGGCACCAGCAGTGGTAGTTGGGGGAGCTCGATGCGGCCAGCGACGTGTGTCCTTGTCCGAGTCGTCTCCAGTCAATCTAGCTGAAATGGTTTTATGCCATATACACGTACCTTCATTGAAATCCCGCTTGTTTCGACTCGCGAACGAGGGTTATATACTACCGTCCCAAGTGTACGATGGCCTCGGTAGTGCGCGTTCAAGTCGAGTCGGTTACCCGGATTTCAACGGCGGTAGTCGCACCGATACGAGACCGATGCGAGAGCATCGACGATAACGAAGGCGTCATCATGGCCGTCAGCATGACGACTTTCTGCTATATGCCTCGTACTACCTACCCATGATGTGCGAGCATGTTGTATGAGGCTCGAACAGTTATTAGTCTGACGGATTTCCGAACACGATTGTACATACCTGATGGGGCACAGCCCAGAGTTTGTCGAAGGGATAACAGGAATGTGTGGGCATCACCAGTGTCAAGCAGATGGACGTTGGAGGACCAGGCGACGAGAATGCTGTTCTCTGTGAGGCCAGGAAATAACAGATCGATATGAAGACGGGCGGCACTCCCCAGAACGATAGCGGACTTACAATGCAAGTTTCTGAGTTACAATAAGCCACCACCTTTCTCACGACGGACCAGATGCATCAGGCAATAACGCCCTTGCGCAAATTCCGCGATGTGGCTGAGCTCCTCCAATCCATGTCAAACCCAACCTCGGGTTGCATCTGCGTACTCCTCCACCATATGGTTGCACTCTGTGACTTATGACGTCCGGAAATACGACCTGATAGCTCCTGGTGCGTTGATGGCCCTCCTAGCGCGATCAGGGGATCATGTCGATCAAAGTCGGGACCGCGGGGCTGTGCCTGAGGGAGTTTGCGATATCTCGGCCCGCGGAGGTATAAGTCATGGGTGAGCTGCGGGCTACGGTTCGCCGCCCGTCGACCCCTCGCAGGCTCTGTCCATTATGCCGGCCTGGATGACCAGCGGGAAGGCCCCAATCGCTGCCGTTACACTGGAATGCATCATTTATGGTAAGCTCATTTTTCGACACGCATGATGGAATTGACGATCCACGGTTCACAGGATTTGCGACGTGTACATTTGCGATGGCAGTGTGGGTGCTCAACGATCGGCGCAAGGCCCCGGTCAACGCAGCGATGCTCATCACTGCCGCGGTGCTGTGGTTAATGGCTACAATAGTGCGTGACCCATCCTGCTCAGCGTGTGAATGGTACTCATATGCTCACAGCGAGCCTGCGCGGACATTGTACAATTGGTGACGGCTTTCGACAACGACAACCTCCGGACCCCGACAGGTCCATTCGACTATCTTTTAGATTTTAGCCATAGTCTCTTTGTATTCGACCAATGCCTCTACTACATTTCCACCATCATCGGGGACGCCGTTGTTGTGCGTACTTCTTGCGGGAGGCTTCGCGAACCAGGGAAGGCTGATGTATGACTGCAGATTTTCAGATGCTACGCCGTATGGAAGAACTGGTATATCATCGCGTTCCCATGCGTCACCTGCGTCGGTGCCGTATGCAGCTTCGCCTGGGTAATTTGGTGCTTCGCGAAGAGCATTCCATCGACCGAGTGGATCTTGCTGGCCTTCGCCTTCACACTCGCTACCAACTTCGTTGCCACCGGCAAGTCTCATTCCGCTCGTGCGAAGGCCTTCTTGCTTATCTTACCAGGCCTGCTTGCCTACCGCATCTGGTCCATCGGCTCACAAACATACCGCAACTTCTCCACGACTTACAAGCGGAGTCCGCTCCGCCCGATCCTATTCGTGATCCTTGAGTCCGGCATGGTCTACTCGGCCATGCTCACCATTGCACTGATCACCATCATCCACGCCCCGGCTGTGGAGTGGGTAGTCAACGGCATAGTAAGTCCTCCCGCATTTCCTTGACCTTATACAGTACTGACATTCGCCGTAGATGACTTCCCTCATCTCCCTCATCTTTAACATGGTCTTCGTGAGCATTGGCATGACACGCAACCTAAACGGCTCGACCGCCGTACGCTCCTCTATCAACTCCGGCCCCCACATGCCTATGCCTCTCCGGCTCCGCGACGCGACACACGGGACTGCCTCTTCTGGCTCAGGCACCGTGGCCACTTCTGCCGAGGGCCCGCCGACATCGAAGGGCTTTGACTACAAGCCTGAAGTGACATATCAGTACGCCTAGTGTATGGAAAAGAGGATGGGATGTTGTAGGACGAGTGTCTTAACATTATTCGAGGGCTGTCGTACATATGTAATTAGTACAGTAGTAACTTATTGAATGTAGCAGACATATCCCAACTTGTCATGCGACAGTACCCTTTACATAATGTAATCCCATATATACCCCTCATCGGTGCTGAAGGATGCGACGGGCTTTCGATAGTAGTGTGTGAGTCTTTCAAAAGAAAGATTAATAAGTTGGTAAGGGGCACAATTATGTATATTCGTATGATATACTATGTCGTGTAATGGCACAGTTGTCGGTCTAGATCTCAGAGCTTGTGACGCACGTCTTCCCATTGCAATCCGGACTGTGAAAAGCGTCAGCAAACTCCGATTAACCAAGCTAAAGAGAAAGCGCGCACCAGTAACACCTGACGGCCGAGACTTAGCAATCCGTTATGGGAGCGTGGTGCATCGTCCACGTAGCTATTCTCCGAGGCGGTCTCCGGTGACTCGAATGCCTCGAGTGACTGCACAAACTGCCCCCACTTGGCGTCGCTGACGATCGGGGCCTGCACGAACGCCTCTGCACCCATCTGCTCGACGTACTTATCCATGAGCGGGGCCGATGTCTCGAATGCTGCATCTTCTATTTCCGCGAATCCCGCACGTGTGAGAAGTCCTGTCTCGACGTACCATGACAGATCGTCCTTGATGTTCTGGGAAACGTAGAGGTCGATCAGAGGTCGTGGTACACCCTCGGAGACCGCAGCATCATAGGCCATACGAGCTCCAATAGCTTCCACCAGAGACGAAGAACGGGGCAGAACGAGAGAAGCGTAGAGTTTGCTCCGGTGGCCATGTGCCTGGACGACCTGTCGGCACTCGTCGAATATAGCACTCTCGTGCTGCGCAAGGAGACTTGTTGGGTCTGCCGCCGGCGGGATGGTGTACCGTGCTTGAAGTAGCTCGCTGGCCAGCCCTAAGTCGCGAACAGTACGTCAGCTGCTCAATCATCTCGAATATCCCGACTCACGAATGGAAAGCACCAGCGTCTCGCCTTCTGCGATGCTCACCCCACGCAGGTCATTCTGTAACGCTGGCGTAAGTACAGCGCAGACCTGAGACAAGTAGGAATACAACAGACCAACTGCGAGACTATTTGATTGTAAGAAAATAAGCCCTGCGCACCGCACCGATCCGAGAGTGCCAAGTGCAAATTCTTGGCGGGACGCATCGCCATGGCCTTGAAAATGGTCGCACATGCATGTCTGACACGCGAATCGACCGCTGTGTCCGTGAAGCGTGTGATCATGTGCTTGTACAAGGCCGGCAAGACATACGCTTGGGCGGTAGCGTAGAATATAGGCAACTGTTGTGTGCGGAATGAGATGATCGGGACACGAGCGCTGTCTAGGCTACCAATCTTGCGGCGTACGGAATACTTGAACGCAATATGTGCCGCAGTCTGAAGCATAGGAATGGCAACAGCGCTGATGCAAAGGGTGCCAACACCGATTCTCGAGATGTCCTTGAGGAAGTCGCCGTGTGGGTCTAGGGACTTATCTAGGCTACCGAGGAGGGCAGAGGGAGGTATGTTGACATGTTGAAACGTCGTCATGGAGTGGTTTACGGGTGCAGCTCCATCTCGATGTGGGAGAAGCCTTCAACATGGATTTTGGCATGAATATACGGGCGCAACTCATGAAGGCTGGCGCTCACCTAGATGTGATTCCTTCACACATGGCTGTTCCATCGTTCAGCGTGACAAGAAATGGCCTGACGCCTCTTCGCTTGTTCTTGACCACAAGCTGCGCAAACACAACAGCAACACAGGGACGGCCCAGCACTGGCACCGTTGGCGGCATGTATCTGATCGAACTGATTCAAGCAGGGAAAGCACGTAATCGGTTCATTGCTTACTTGGAGTTGGCTAGGCTCGGACTGTGCAGATTAAAGCTGCCATCGGAAAGAAGCGTGGCCGTGGTGCCCAAGTTGAAAGCATCTAGACCATGGCCAACTATGAAGCAAGGTCAACCAGTGGTTCACCGTAGATACAGTGTCTCTAACCTTCCGTTAGACAAAACTGGCCGCTACAGGATGACGGGTCATTATCGGGCGCGAGTAGAAGTGTTATTCCCTTACATAGTTGTGCAGTCCGCCAAGCTCCGAGCTAGTGGGAGGAGATCCTTCCTTCGGGGTAGGTACCTGCATATAGTGCCCAGACATAGGTTGTATTGGATTGTCAGCAAAGTGACTGCTGAACCGTCGATGCACACTATTGGGTCCCGGTGCACTTTCCACAACTTCGGTGACAGAGTTGCGACGTCCTTCAGAGTGAGGCCTGTGCAGTGGTTCAGGCATGTCGACTTATGATAAGGGTCATGATACACTCACCGTAGGCCTTTGAGATGGACTCCGCGCGAAGGTACGAGACCTCACCGATCCTCAGCGGTGATACACGGGAGGTCTGCCAAAGGGCAGTGGTCAAGAGTGATTCAGTGGGCCACATTTAGTCGTTGCGGGTTGTCTGCCCTCATTCCGTCCAGCTAAGATGCCCCTAAGTACTAGGCGTTATCCTGGTATGATACCACAGATGCATTCCTCCATGCGGCCACCACTTGACAGAGGGTGCTTGGGATGCATACGTCCACCAGCACGGAGCCGGAAGAAATGACTATTGCAGACTCAATAGTCATGAGGGTGGGTGTCTGATCTATGTTATGCAGCTTGTAAGCTCACCTACGGGCTCGACAGAAATTGTGGCTCTATTCATCCAACCCGTGGGCAGCACGTCACCTCTGGACACAGCGTAGTCGACTGACCGGATCAAAACACTGTAAAAGAAAGGAAATTGCTGTAACCGGTACACAGCGGCGGATGATAAGTTACCTCAACCGTTTTCGCGGGGCAGCATGATGTGAGCCATTGAAAGATTGGATCAAAGCTCATAGACATTCCAATATCATAGTTTATGATAGTGACCTGCGCTACTACTGAGCTCCCGACACTGAAGAAGTCCGTCAGCATGGTTGAAACACCGTGTGGGATGAACATGTTACCGAAGCATCGTCTGTACGTGGAAGCGCAGACTTCTGCGTGCGTCCTGCGTCAGAGTTGGGGCGGTACTCAAACACGTCGGCTGGCGAGAACACCGGCAGTGTCTGGACGAACCGCTCCCACTTTAGATCGCTGACGATAGGAGCACGCACGTAGGAATCCACGCGCATCCTATCAATGAAGTTTTCCATCAACGGATATGCGATGTCGAATGCAGCACATTCCTGCTCTGCAAGGCCCGCGCGGGTGAGGAGACCCGCTTCGACGTACCAAGCAAGGTCTTCCTTGACGGCCTGGTAGACGTAAAGATCGACCAGTGGTGCTGGGACACCTTCACTGAGTGCGGCCTCATGCGCCATGCGCATCGCGATCGACTCTATCAACGACATGCAACGCGGGAGAACGCGAGATGCAAATGCCCCGCTCCGGTGGCCATGTGTCTTTGCCACGTCACGACACTCCCCGAAAATGGCGGCCTCGTGCTTCGCGAGGACACCGTCCGGGCGCATCGGTAGTGGCAGTACGTATCGGTCCAAGAGCAGTTCACTAGCGAGCCCTAGAAACAATCTGCGTGTCAGACGCGGAGTGGAGGCGGGCATTCGCTTGCACGACGCACGAATGGACAGCACCAAGATGTCGCCTTCCGCGATGACCACTCCACGGAAGTCGCTCTGGAAGGATGCAGTCAAGACCAAGCATATGCAATCATGAACTATATCCGGCATGGTTGGCACGCACCAGCTGCGACACGACCTGGTTGTAAGCGAACAGGCCCTGGGCGCCACACCGCTCCGAGAGTGCCATGTGCAGATTCTGACACGGGCGCATCGCTGCTGCCTTGAAAATTGTCGCAAACGCGTGCCGTACGCGCGCATCTAGCCCCTTGTCTAGGAAGCGCTCTGTAATCCACTTATGCAGAGCTCGCAGAACGTAAACCTGTGCAGCCGCGTAGAATATGGGCATCTGCTGTGTCCGGAACACAATGATGGGTAGTGGGGTTCCGTTCGGACCACCTATCGTACGGCGCGTTGAGTATTTGAATACAATATGGGTCGCAATTTGGAGGAGGGGGATGGCGCATGCACTAAGGGAGAGTGTGCCGACGGACACGCGCCAAATAGACACAAGGAAGTCTTCGTGTGGTGTCTCAGACATGTCGAGATGGCCGAGCAGGGCGGAGGAGGGTAAGCGCACGTGTTCGAAGTGCGTTATTGCGTGATTGACGGGCGCGGCTCCATGGCGAGGCGGGACGAGCCTACAAAGCATGGGTTCAATGAGCACTACCATTTGGAGTTCATATGTCGATCACATGCCTAGCAGTGATACCTCCGGACATAGCGTTGCCATCGTTAACGCACACGAGGAAGGGGCGAATGCCTCTTCTTTCGCCATCAACTCGGAGTTGCGCGTAGACGATCGCAACACAGGGACGACCCAATACGGGGACAGTGGGCGGCATGAATCTGGTGGAGTTCAGCCTCACGATTCCTCAGATGTGAGATGTACCTACTTTGCATTTGCCGCAGTTGGGCAATGAAGATCAAAGCTACCATCGGGCATCAGAGTCGCAGTGGTACCTAAGTTGAATGCATCTAGGCCATGACCGACTGTTGATATATTTCAGGTTGTCAAAAAGCTGGAGCATCGTAAACCTGATTCGGACCTTCTGTGAGGCAGAACTGACCACTGTAGTAATCGAGAGGCTATTGAGAGGGGAACATGTGAGAAAGTCGATAGACTCACATGGTCCTGTACTCAAGCAGGCTAGTCGCTAAAGGAAGAAGATCCTTCCTGTGTCGGAGATATGCGCAGATGGTCCCAAGACAGAGGTTGTATTGGATTGTAAGGAGGGTCGTCGCTGCTGCGTCCAGAGGTAGAATTGGGTCTTGGTGTAACTTCCAGAATTTCGGAGTCAGCTTTGCGACATCTTCCAGAGTGAGATCTGCCCAGGTAGCACAAGTTAAGGCAACATCATGAACTTGAAAAGTTGACACTTGCCATAGGCCTTGGCAATAGACTCAGCGCGAAGGTAAGACCTTTCGCTTTGGCTTTCGATCCGTGAATTTCTCCAGAGGTCCGTATCGGGGAGTAACTCTGTAGGCCACTTCGACATGTCGCAACCTGTTTTATCACCGTGAGTCTAGCAATTAACAGCAGCGTGAGGGAACAGTTTAAGTGTGTGAGGGAACGACGATGTATGGAGATGAACGTGCCTATTTGTGTGCATCGGCAAGGCGCCGCGTGTGGGCACCGAACTCGCATACATCAGGCAGCAAGCGAAGCAGGAGAAGCAGGAGCTGAAGGATCATGGGGCCCGCTTCCACGGTAGACCACTGTGCATAGGAGGAGTGAGGAGGCACATCAGAGATCAAAGGCAGAGCTTCCATACCGATGGCGATAGCCTTTGCTCAAATCAAGGATGTACCTCACAATAGCTAGTACCACCGCGGTCTAGCAGGTACACGGCTCGCGGAAGAACGGTATCGTTGACACATGGGATTCCCGATGTGTGTGAACAGGTGTGAACTTTGTGCACCCGCCGGAGAAATGACGGGCTATCGCCCTACCTGTCTGAGTCGTAGCTTCTGAAGGGTACCGATAAAGACTCAAAGTCCTGACACGAAAGCGCTGAGCATGCCACCCCGTCTGCCAGCATCGTACCAGTGAGAATCTGAGATCGCCGCCCCATGCTATGCGGAGGAAGATCTCACCTGGCTTTTTCTTGATTGGCATGCGTAGTACACGGCGGTAGTGGGTGACACGCAATCACTTTGAAGTTGATACCAATGTGGTCTTCGCAGTCGAGTTTGTTCGATCCCGGAGTCCGCCATATGGCAACTGTCTTCAACTAGATCCCAGCGCGTAGACAGTGCTAGCCAAAAACGAGAGCATATCCATATCGTAACAACGGAGGTGCCAGCGCGAGAGAAGTTTGCCGAACTTGTCGTCGAGCGCCCGAGCGCCGAGACGCACGCAATGATTGACCGTCGTCTGTGTCTTCTCGTTCTGCTCTCTCTTCCCACCTGTAATTTTTCGGATTATGGTCCCGCATCCTCGTACACACCAACAGGATCGACTGCCGTGCCGGACAAGGTAGTCCCTGGGTCGCGAGCAGTGGGATGACTTACCTTTCCTTTGCAAGAGAAACTGATCGTATACGTTGGCTCCTCATCTAGTACCCCCCATGGCTCCTACGAACTCTTATCACTGCGGTTCATTCAGCATCGACAGACGCGATCACAATGGACAATGTTCACTAATGCTACAAAGTCTTGAATGACTGTTTGATACTCCTGATTCCGACTACGCCTGCGCATACTTGCTCCGCCTGCGAATGCTCTCCCCGTACCTGTACAGCACGAACGGAATCGGGATCATGACGATGCTGATCCCACCCAACACGGAGCACGCGCTGCCCACACCCAGATTCGTGAAGAAGGCCGTCGAGAACAATGGGAACGCCGCGCCAACCGATGACCGGAACAGGTCGTTTCCCGCCAGCACCGACGCCGCGTACTTCGGGTAGCTGCCGCACAGTTGTCAGCCATTCTACGTCAGCGTGAGGGGACGCAGACGTACCAATCCTGGAGGTAGTTCAGGCCAGCTTGAAAGAGGAGGAACGTCCCGGCGGTGAAGAGGGCACTCCCGATCATGGGCACGATCCACGGTACGTCCGCCCCGCTCGACCACCCAAACCAGAAGAGACTGACCGGTAGGCAGAGCGCGCCGATAAATGCAGGCGGAAGACGGTCCTCGGGCACGAACCGGGCCCCCTGCTCAAACTTAGGTCTCACCCTATAGACGAGGTACGGTACGAACAGTGCGTAAGTCACCAGTGCGCCGACGAACAGGCCCTGCACACCCATCAATACCGCTATGCAGAGTGATAGAACGGACGCACCATGAACGCGAGCCCGTTCTCCCCGAGGTTGAATCCATGCTTCTTGATGAAGACGACCTGGAACGACTCGATAAAAATGTAGAGGATCCCGTACACCAGCATGATGTACAAGTTCCACACGAATACGATCGGCTCCGTGAACGAGAGCACGAATGGTCGCACAGGCGTCATGCGCGCGACTTCGGCGAGAGTCATCTCTTCACTCTCAATCTCGCCCTCCGACTTGAGGCTCGGGTTGCCAGTAAGGCGACGGAGGCGCTTTGCGCGGCGATAGAGGATCCTGGAGGCGAGTTAGGCATCAGTCAACCAAAAAGCAGAGCGTACTCACGCTGAGGAGCTCGTTTCTGGGAGGAGGACGAAGAGGAAGGCTAGTGCCGCACCACTGAGACAAAGAAGCGGCCATATCGTCCAGCGCCAGCCATTAGCCTGGGCAGCGAATCCACCTACAATATGCGTGAGTTATGCAAATGACCGTCCAAAATACGACCTACCAATGGTTGGACCGAGTACAGGCCCGCAAACGGCAGCGAGACCCCACAACCCGATAACAACACCGCGGTCTTCCGGTCCCCACATATCCGCGAGGCTCGCGCCTCCGGTAGCGAGGGGCGGACTGCCGACGAAACCTGCGAGGAACCGCAGCGGAAGGAGCGCGCCGAGGTTGTTGCTGAGTGCGGTCGGGACCTGGAGCACGACGAACACGGTGAGGCATGCGATGTACACAGACGTGCGGCCGAGCTGAGGGATCTCGGACAGTGGTGAGAGAAACATTGGCCCGATACCGTAGCCGAGGACGAAGAGGGAGAGGCCGAGCGTCGCGGCGACATCGGAGATGCCGTATTGCTGCGCGATGAGATGTGTTCCCGGAGAGTAGATTGCGGAGCCGATGTAGATGGCGAAAGTGAGGAAGCAAATGTCGAACGTTACGAAGCAGCGTTTCGCAAAGCTCCACTGAAGAGAAATGGTCAGTGTTGTTATTATTAGATGGGGCGAGCAAGCTGATCCGGAATGAGATCAGTGAGGAACGGTGGGCGAGCCCAACACGGACGCAGGGAGCGACGGTCTGCTGTCCAAGCACGCATGGCTCCCATGATTTACCACAGAGCTGCTCTTTGGGCGGCGCAAACTGGGGCGGAGACAGAAGGTTTCCAGGTTGATAACGGCGAACTGGTTTCAACGGAGGTCCCTCATGGGTGCGCATATAGTGGCCAGATGGGCCCCCCATTCTTCTCGCTAAGCCGAGCATTCTATGAACCCGCTGGTTCCAGGAGTGCATATATACGCGTGGACGTGAGCAAGGGGTCACGTGCGAGGACAGAAACCGGAGCTGCGTGGTGGTCCACGCAGCCGGACCATCGCATTCGAAGGCATGCGTTCACTGGTTCGGGACCGCTACTGCTCATCGCTAGCATGGAAGAGGAAGACTCACGTTCATCGGAGATTCGGGATCGTCGGGCCCATACCAGTCGACGAGATTCGCCTTCGCCTTGGCGTTTCGCACCTCCTCGACTTCGTCTTGCTGGACCTCCGGCGGGAGCATGCCCTCTTCGGGGTCGTCGGCCTTCTTCGAGTGGAGGGCGTTCTCCTTTTCGACGAACGTACTCGCGCGGTCGCTTCTTGTCTGCTCCGAAGTCTTGGATTGGCCCGAGTTCCTTCTGCGCATGGACCCGCTGGGCCGGTTGTTGAGGGTCGCGTCGTCCGAAGACGGCGCGATGGACTTCTCCTTCACGTCGGCGCGTGCATACTGCTCCGGTACTTGGAAGTCTTCCTTCTCCTCGGCGTAACGAAAGAGGCGGCGACCGGAGCCGTAGTAGATGAGCTGGCCGAGAGCGGACTCACGTATGAGGTCGGGGATGTGCATCCTGACCTTCGTGTTGTCTCTCGTCGTCGTGGTAGGAGGGGATAGGCTGCGGGGGGCACCCCTCGCAACGCGCAGACTATATGCGCATTTGTTGGGGGGTTAGTAATTTGCTTGTCGCCAGGATGGGTAGTGAGTTAGCAATGACAGGATGACGTGCATCCAACGGTGACGTCGCCACTGCCCACCCTCGATCGGCGGAGCCACCCCACGGAATCTCCATATTTGGCCACTGGAACTCCAAGAATGGCATATCCCGCCGTCTTTGCGCGAGCATCGATCCTTCGCGCACATCGACGGGCACGGACAGGATAATAACTGTTGTGTTAGCGAGGGATTCAATTCCTTCTGTTTCTGTCAACGTCAAGGTCTCATCGTTGACATTTTCCCGCCTTACTTGATCAATTTGCAGGTCTGAACTGACTACATTGACCTTTGACAGTTCCACCTTTCTTCTTGAATTATATGCGACAGCAAGCTGATCCCCGTCCGGGCCCTACCGGTACCTCGGGCAGAGAAGGATTCACAGGCGTGGCGCACACTGTGACAGCTACTATCACTTATCAATGTGCAATACTACATAGCGCTATTCCCTTTGCTGATACTCATATGTTCACCACCTTCAATTCGCGAACGAGAATACGTCAACGGTCTGCGTTGCCAATAAGAAGTAATGAATGCTCCATTTGAACTGATCCTGGTCTTATCATTGTGCATGCACATGTAGAAGACTATCACAGTGTTCGAGGGTTGGCCTACATAAGATATACATGCTGCTGGTCACTGAGCTGTAGATCCTTCAAGCTCGGTCGAACATCTATCAACCTAGGCGTTCTTCAGCGGCTCGAGAATAAGGGGGAGCTGTGGCTTCATCCCGTCCTGGCCCACGGTGGGATATTGAACTGTCGCGATGTTCCATATGATTTCCTAATCGGAGACCGAGAAGTTGAATGCGCCGAGCAGGGCGAAGAACATGGCCTCTACGGTATTGTGATCAACCTAGTGAGCTTATTTAGAGAGGATGTCAACGCACTCAGCTCCGTCTCTGAAAATTCTGGACCACTGTTGAAATGCCAGGTCCACGCCATGAGTCTTCCGTGCTTCTCGAATCTCACATCTAAGCTTCTCCTGCATGTTTTCGTGTTGAGCAAGATATTGGATGATCTGCACTAGCGTGATGCTACTGGTGTCTGACCCAGCGAGAACGAAGGACCTGAGATGGGGTGCTCCCATAAGAATGATCCATTAGGGAGACATAGGTAGACTTACGCGCCCTATCCGAGAATCTCTTCCTTGTTTAATTTGTCCTCGACCTCAGCCTTCTCATTCGCCTTCACTGCTCAAGCGCAATCAATCCTGCGTTCAGTGCGCGAGTCTGAGTGTATATCACTCACATATGCATGTAATTAAATCCTTTCCCTTCCATTCTATGGTCCCTAGGGCTCCCTCTCCTCCTCTTACCAGCTCATTACGTGTGTCCAAGATCTCTCTTGACTTCTCGTCGAGCTTGTCCACGATGGCGAGAATCTCTATAGCAGAGCCCCGTGTGCGCGACACCAGCCGCAAGCCGGCGGCGCAAGCTGCTCGGACCCAATTTGAGGAACATGGAGCTCAGCGTGCGCACAAAACCAATTAACTGCATAGCGGGGCTGTTACACACTGATTAGAAATAATATAAATCAAGGTAGACGCAACGAACGTACGCACAACAAGCCCTTGAGGGCAAATTCGTTATTAGAGTACTCCTCGAAAGAGTCAAATGAGTAGCCAAGGCCAGCTTGGCCCATGACTTGCAGAGCACCACGACCTGTCCACTGCAACATATCAATTTCAGTGGGGCCCTCTTTGACCTTCGCCATGAGCGCATCTTTGAGCTATCTTGGGAAGCGCATAAGCCTGCTATCGGCGAGAGCTGATTGTTTCTCTGCTTGCCTTATAAATGACATGCTAGAATACCGCTAGAATTTCTTTGAGATTACGAGGAGAGAACACCAAAGAGAGATTTGAGCTGCCTTCGGTGCTGCTCGCCTATGGGAATACTCAATGCATGATTATAAGACATCCCGGGGCCAACGCAAGATTCCTTTTACCTCTCTGGCTCATCAAGCCGGGGCCGAGTAAGAGGCAGTACGTCCTGGATCAGAATATTGAGTAGTAGAATATCAGCAGACATAATGAGACATACACTCCAATCCAACTGGACTGCTCTACGATAGATGCACTCGATAGCAATAGATAGTTGAGTGCGGCTGGATCGTTAATGTATAGACATGGTCTCTATCATAGCCGGATATATAAGATATATTGATGAAGAGCAAGCTTGAAAACGTACTCCAACATATGCTGCATGCAGTTTCACTACAGATCCGTATTCAAAGGCTATGAGTTTATGGAAATCCCAGGCCTGACGATGATACAGTTGCATGGTTACCTACGAACTTGCAGTAAGTACACTAGTATTCCTTCATTCCCAAGCAGCCTCAGACTCTATGCACGAACCGTAGATCGGGTACTCCGGTCAACACGAGGGGCGGGCAAGTGCTGCGCGCTGAGGTCGTTGATGTTCCTGGTAGCATGTACACGGAACATCGCACATTCTCGGATATCACCATGTGAGATTCTGACGAGTACTGGATCGCCCAAGTTGATGATGAGGGAGAGGGTGAGCATGAGTGGGAGAGTGTAATTGCCACGAATAAAGCCTATCAGTCAATCTTGTGACTAGCCCGCCCCACCCGAACTCCCACTTCAAACCTGTTTTCACCTACACCCAATCCGCCATCTTCTTCAGAACATTACCCCTCTCGGGTTCCTGCCACGCCCATGCGACACAATCATGTGTCGCATCTCGCTCCTCGATATACGTCACCATATCCTCGCCCATGTCCTTCTTCAACCTGTCGCGTAGGGTGATCATCGGGTCCAGAGTCTGCTCCTTATTGCCCGCGACGATGCACGTCCTCGGCATGCCGGTGAACATGCCCGGCGTGTGCTCGAACGCAGCCGATCCGGGGCTGAGGTACGCACTGGTCGTGATAATCTCCTCCGGCATGCGCCCTGCGAGCGCGCGAAGCGTGTAACCGGTCGCTAGGATAGGGTAGACGAAGTCGGTGTGCATGTTTCTGAATATGGAATGATTCGGGCTCAGGTCGCCCGCGCGGGTCCAGTCGGCAGTCGGAGAGAGCAGTATCATTCCGCCTGTGTTCCCCAACTCGACCTTGCTGACTTTCGAAAGCGCGTCCTTTTGGCTGTGGAGATAATAGGCGAGAGCGAAAGCTATCCCGCCTCCTGCAGAGTCTCCGGTGAGAAGGATGTTCTCCGGGGCGAAGCCGACATCCTTGACAAGGTAGCGATAGCCCGCGATGGCGTCGATCAGGCAGGCAGGGTACGCGTTCGAGGGAGGGAAAGGTGCGGCTGCGGATAGCCGATACTCGAGCGCAAAAATGCGGCTGTAGGCGCGCAAATATTGCAGGAACCCTTCGGCAGTCGTTGCCATTGATGAGTCAGAGGGTGCCCCGCCTCCCATCTGTGAGGCCAGAGCTTAGCAAAGTTGAAGGCATCGGTGATGTATTGTGCACTTACAATGTACGCTCTACCTTGACAAAGAGTTATCAGTTCGGGGCTGCAAAAGAGCTCGGAAATGGAGGACTCACCATGGAAGTTTTATATGACCTTCTCGTCCTTCGCCGCCGTCTGCCCTACCTTACCGTCCGGCCCGCGTGGGCCGTACCAAAAACCACCCGTCTTGCACGTCTGTACTGCATTCTTCTCTGCCATCTCCTTCACTTCGCCAACGACGAGGTTGGGCGCCGGATCGACGCAAACAAAGGCCGTATGCTTATCTAACTCTTCCGATGTCGGACCAACCATGGGACTGAAGTCGGTTGCGTACAAGAAGTTGAGGATCGTCCTCAGGATTTTCACGGTGACGAATCGCTTCAAAGGCCATGACGGGGGACGCCGCCATGCTGGGATGGCGTTCGCTGCTACCCAGATGGGAAGCTTCACGAGAAGGGTGATAACGGTCCAAGAGATGTAGAGAGCTTTGAAGGGTTGGTTGCGGTACGGAAATGACATGGCGATTGGGGGAGGCCCTCAAGTCGTACTGACTTTTATGGGAGCCAGTCATAGTGCCCGAGGACAAGCCTAGTCCCGCAAGCGAGAATTGATACCGCGGTTGCTAGAAGACACAGTCCGTCGACGGTTGTGTGCAAGGTGAAACATATGGCTTGGTCGGGTTTCATCAGGAGATGTATGTGGGCACATGCACGCCATCATGCACGGCGCGTGGGGCTCAAGCTTCAAATCTTCACTCCTTTGGCCACTGAAGGCTTAGCGTTCGTATCAAGCGAAATTCGATCACCGACTACGGCTCTCACCTCATGCACGATATACGTGGTTTAGGGGAGGGTCCCTCTTGTACAAGGATATCCTTATCGAAGTTCGATCGTCGCTCATCGCTGCTTGCGTCACCAAGGAATGAAAATGTTTCCGTCGAGGAATGACACCAAGAAACAAAGGGACACTTACTATGGCTTCACCGTCAGGCAAGGCTTTTGGCAACCAGTAGCTGAGGATCCCAGGTGTGCAATTCTGAGGAGTTATTCAGGGTTCATATTCAACACGAAGCCCATGAATACTGCATATGAGGATCGATTGTTGACCACACCCGACCGCCCATAGGGAAACCCCCGCAAATTTGGGTGCCCGAAGACTCATTCCGCTACCATCGTACGGCGTTGTTCGCATGGTCCATCCGTCATCTATACTCAACACTTCGTCAAAGCAACATGAAGAAAACACTGACAGGCTTACCTACACAGCGGTGGTCGAGGTTTGTCGCCGAAGCGGCTGAGAGAATCCCGTCCCCTGTGGACGTGGAAATTACAAACGAAGATGATGGGGTACGTCCTTATCGTTTCCGTTCACACGGTCGTGGGAAGTCTCACGCCTCGTTGCAGGGCGACGAGGAGAGTGACGATGACTCCACTGACCGACACGATACATGCCCCTCGCAAGAGGAGGCATGCTCATGGCGCGAACAGTGACGATGAGGACATCTCGGAAGTAATGATGCTGAGCAGGGTCTCCTATGTGGACCCCTCTCGAGAGGCCACTCTGGTGGTCTCTTTGAAGAGCAATATCTGTTGAACTTCTACTATTTCATACATTATCTAATCAGGCTCTCCTGATAAGGACTTATCTTGTGTTCTGCTACACCACTATATGTAGATTACATTCCTTTCCTTCTTATCTATAGATAGCTTATTATACCAAGTTCCATTCGGGATTCCACTCGGTATCCATTCAGACTCCTCTTGGTATCCTCTTGGTATCCACTCGGTGATCCGGATTACGACTTTAGCATGACTCATAATCTGATTCATGATGACTCACATAGTTTATGATTATGACTCAACATGACTCAGGCCTCATCTGATATGCTTACTGTTGAAATGAATTCACACTCTAGTACTGGTTGGATGGTGCATCAGGAAAAACTGTTTTGTCTTGCCAAGCCTTGCCAGGGTCACTCATGTCCTTCCACGGCAACATAGGGCATAAAGGGCAACTAGGTAAGTCCCTTCCTTGCCCAGGCTCAATGCAAGTGTGTAAAGACACCATTTTCCTTGTGTCCCTTGTATGCAAGTGCAAAAAGTGCATCAGGCGACTGTGATTCTGCAACCTGGCTTTTGTCGTTCAAGGGCATCAAGTGCGGAAAGTGCACCATGCTCACACTTACCTTTTGCTTCTTTACTCCCTTGCATGCAAGGGCTCCAAGTCACTTAGGATATGTTTTTGTGCTCGAGAATATTCAATCAATATTGATACAGCAGAATGGATACATTGTGTGCAACACTAGAAGCAGACGACGACAGGAGAGTATACATGCACAAGACCATTATATCACCCCTCTCCCAAGTTGAATAGATGCTGTTGTAGTAGAAAGTAGTGTGATCTACAAGCAGGATTAGTGACCATCTCAGCCTCTTCGCATCTGCCAGTGTATCCACTCACCTTGGAAGAGGCGGTGTCCGTTTGCTCACGGCTGTGTCATCTTGAGGTGTGCTCACTCCTCTTCAGGCCCCTGCCCCTCTGATGTGGAGGCAGCTGATCCTTGTCAGTCAGCCTGCACACTGGATATCACTAGTACTCACCGCCGCTCACGCCGACCAATCCAGCCCTTGAGACACGACCCTCCGATGTGTTGGCAACCTCGACTATGGCCGCCTCATGATCAGCGCTGTTATTTGGATAGGACTCTGTACTTACCTGTAGACGTCGCAGCTTGGACCTGTGCAGGTGGAAGCTTGCTTGTCGACCCGCGCTTCTGACGAGTGGGTGATGTCGCCTGGCTGTCGCCTCCTGCAGGAGGAAGGTCAACAAGGGTGCCAGCACCTGCTTGCTGCGTACCCGCCACATCCGCCTCCGCCTTGTCCCTGTCCGCCCGAGTCTTGTGGCGCGCCAACTCACCGCCATCCAAGTTGAGATCATCTACATCCACCTCATTCGTGGCGAGGTCATGGAAGGGAATGTGGTTTGTGGGTCGACCCGGGCTGCTCTCTTCCTCGAGGCCGTGTACCTTCTCATCCTCCTTCAGCTTCGCACTGAACAACAAACATCGTAGAAGTCAGTTTGTCCATATGATTCAGAGTCATGCACTTACTTGATTCTGCCCCAGATAACCGTCTTCATGCTCTGGTAACCAGCAGGGCTCAGGCTCTGGATGCCCTTGAGGAGCGTCATCAGATCATCCCACCTAAAAGGATGTTGTGGTATAAGTGTCAGCTTTATGGGACTTAATGACTGACTCATTTGGGCGCGTAGATCTTGTTCGAGAACTGCAGGTCAAGCGCATTGCCTGCGCTTGCCTGCAGATGGTCCTTGAGAGCCACTTCCAGCTGTTTGTGGTGCAACAGTGAGTAAACCCCGACTGAACCAGACCACAACGGACTCACGGCATTGCAGACGAGGGCGATGAGGTTGTCGGGGACAACACTGAACTTCTCCCTCCGTGCATTCACCTCCGCTTGCGTCTGGCCACTGAACCAAAATGCATAGATGAGCTTAGAGATGGCGGGGTGTTGGAACGGCATGCGAGTGTTGAGCTTGCTCTGTAGTATTTATCAGTATCAACACCATGTACTTCAGACATCTCAGTGCTTGCCTCCGCACTATCCACGTAGCTGCTCTTGTTGCCCCTCTGCCCGTCCACCCAGACCACCTCGACGACTGGGAAAATGAAATTCGGTACGTTCATGACAACGCCGTCCTTCAGGGTCTCTCTGCAGCTGGTGGTAAGCCACGTCGCGAGAGCCCACTTCTGCTGAGCCTTCATTCCCATCAAGCCATACGCCTCATCCGCGACCAGCTTCGCCTTCTTCTTGAGGTCGTTGCGCATCTGCGACGCGCCTTGCCAAACCTGTAGATGATAGCAGAGTTGTAAACAAGGATGTCAGTGTTAGAAACTACTCACCACTTCAGTAAGCATCTTCTGCAAGCTATCCGCCTCCAGCCCGCGTCCTTGTTCTTGTGCTCCCTGACCGATATGATCACCTTCTCGATGACGTCGTGCCTGTCGAGCAGCCGGCTATGGCTCATTGAGGTGTACTTTGTCCATGCCGCCTCGAGAGCGATGTACATCTTGAGGTACGTTGTGGCCAGGTTCTTCACTGGGCTGATGCTGTCCGGCAGGCTGGTGGCGAGCGCACGATTCCTGTTGCGCCTCGTAGGGCCCTTCTTACCTTTCTTGCCCTTCTCCTTCGAGCCACTTGGCTTGTGCGGAAGCATCTGTCAAGCGCGATGAGATCATTGCATACATTCCCCCTAGTCCCACTCACAACGACGTCACTATCACCATCTGCATCCGCCTCTCTGCTGTCGTCATCCAACTTGTCCTCCTCCTCGCTGTCGCTGCGGTGGTGCTCTTCCTCATCCTCTGAGCTGACCACTTCGTCCGGAATTGGCGTGAACAAGGTCTTCCTTGTGGCGCTCGTCTTCGAAGATGCGGTCTTGCTCGCCATTTTGCCCTCGCCCTAGATAGCGTTGTCAGTAGAAAAGTCGTTAGAATAGGACCTCCATTGACATGAGCTCACCTTCTTTGCTGTCACGGACACGACCTCTACATAGTCAAGTACCTGGCGGTCCACCTTAGAGGCTTGGCGGGTGCACCCGTCAGCCTTGCGTCCAGAGACTCCCGAGATCCCCTGGGGCTCCGCATTAGCTTTTCCCTTGCCCTTCGAAGGGGACTGAGGCGCAGCCCCAGCCACCACCCTTGTTTCCTTCCTGGGTGTTCCAGGAGCTTTCTTCTGCCTCGTTGAGCCTGCTGGGAAGTGTCCATAACCGATATCACACGACTCAATACATATTACTCACCAATTGCTTGCGACCTGTCGCCCTCCTGAGGCTGCTCGTTCTGCATCTCGCTATCGGTTCCCTCATCTTCAGTTGCAACCGGCTCCACAGCTTTCCCCTTGAATATTGGCCTAGGTTTGGCTTCACAAGAGCATTGGTGAGTGAGATGCAGCCAGGGCAAGCAGATCATGGACGTTCTTACGACGTTGGGTAGGCTTTGTCTGCACCGGCTCGTCCTCCCTGTCCTCTGCCGCAGCCACGTCTTCTTGTGCAGCACTTCCTTGCGAGCCTTGCCCATCCCCGTCTGCTTCGTCTGCATCTGACTCTTCTCGCACCCTGAGGCGACGTCTCTTTGGCACCGGCTGCTCGTCTTCCTCATCGCTAGCTTCAGCGATAGTCTGAGCTACCGCCTTCGAGCGAACACCTGCTAAGTCTTCAGTAGCCGCAGTTAGACAGGGATCAAGCACGTTCCTTACCAGCTTTATGAGACTCGGCCTGCTGCTTCGCCATGAGGGCCTCCCTGGCTTTGAGCTCATCCAACAGCTGGCGCTCCTTCGCAGACATCATGACAGGACGTTCGACCACGCCCGACGAGGAGCGGTCGCGCTTGCTGCCCTTGGCTGCCCGCGGCTTGGCGGCTTTTGCTGTAGCCGCACTGGCCGTTCGGGCCCGTGTGTTGTGGTTTGACGACATGGTGAGTGTTCAGGAAGAGATGGGAGGACGATACACATGAGAACGCACATGGTAGGGAGCGCGCTTGTTGCCGGGCCGTCTTGGGGGTTGATAAGTGTTCGTTCGGCAGCGGTATAGCATCGATCCGCGAAAGGAAGTGTGCGCTGTGCGCGCACTTCCTGTTCAGGAACCAATCAGAACGGGTCTTGACTCACTTCGCTGCCGCGACTTGCAGCACAATCGAGGCCGCTTGGTGAGACCTAGAAGTAAGACAGAAACTTGGTGAGCTTGCTATCTATGTGTCAGGTCGCTTCCCAAGGTCCATCCGGGGCCTATGAAGAGGATAGGGCCTCATGTCCGCACTCTCACCGGAGGGACCCGCGCTCTCACCGGAGGGACGGGGAGTGCCACCGCGTGCGCAGCGCCGTCCGCGAAAGGAAGTGTGCGCTGTGCGCGCACTTGCACAAGCTGAAGGAATCACCAGCGACTATATGCAATAGCAATTTCAGGCTGGTACTCTACATACGGTATGTTTGCTGGCCCTCTAATTGTGTATTCTGATTTTCTCTTCCTGTAGGCCAGATATGACAAAGCGGAGAAAGGCGCAATGCTTCAACCCAGTACTAGGCGAGGTTTGCGAAGCATGCGGCAGTTGGTTTGAAACCGTTCAGGGAGTCATGACCCACCAGTCGAACAGCAAGAAATGTGCATGGTATAAAAAAGGCAAACTCAGAGCCTTCTACCGCCCAATCGAAGAGGAAGACTCACACTGTGATGGCAAGTCTTGACGTAGGGGACTTGCATGATGAAGGGGGCTCAAGGTGCGAGATTGATATATTGTGAGTACATCCTATACTCACTTGTTATAGTCTCAGCTTGGCCGTGGACCATGGATGCGTGTTCCACCGAGATAGTGTGCTTGACCCTGGTGAGCGTCACTCTGGCAATTCTGTAAGGGGCCACAATATGCTAATATGGTGAGGACACCCAACTAGCTGAGAGTAGCTCTGGACCATCGGACGAGGACTCAGAATCTGAATGGGACGACACTGTTATGGAGCAACTTGTGTTTGTCCCGGTCGCCGGCCCTAGCCAAGGGTCCCAAGACCAAGTTGCAGAAGGAAGCTCGATGGGCAGAACTTGCATCCAGAAACGACGCACTTCTGTAGCTCTGGACGACGATGAGGACAACAGAGTAGTCGACGTGGACAACGACACTGCACGGGAGTACGGGGAAGGTGAAACGATGCAGGAGGCGTGGAGGAAGCACTTCACTGAGGCAAAGCACAAGGACGGCGTTGGTGGGTCAGCAGGCAAGTCTATAGCTTATTGTACACACTTGTCTCTCATCGCCTTTTCTTCAGGGTCTGTAGCTGATTCCGCCACCGATAGGGCTCTTTGGGAGCCATTTGACTCAGAGATGGACTGCGAGGTGGCTTCCTGGTGCATCAAAGAGGGTGTGAGCGAGGGCGCTGTCAACCAGCTACTCAACATTCGAAACGTGAGTTGCTGTGTTGTACTTCCACATTCAAGCTGTACTCACAAGGATATCTAGCTTCGACATAGTCTTGGGCTGTCGTATCAAAACATGCGCACCCTGCTGCAGAAGGTGGACTCAATGCCCGACCGAGCTCCTTGGATGGAGCAGTGGATTACGTTCAAGGATCGTCCAGGGGAGAAACACCTTGTACAATACCGTGACATCATCATTGCCATCAAGGCTCTCCTTGGCAACCCAGCACATGCAGACAAGATTGTTTATCGGCCGAGTCATGTATTCACTGACGGATCGAGGAAGGGTAGAGTTTACACGGAGATGTGGACAGGAAACTGGTGGCATGCAGTCCAGGTGCGTCAACATGGCCTCCGAGTCTTGGTGCACTTGTATCTAACTCCACAGCGCAGAGTATCCTCCCCAAGGGCGCGACGGTTGCGCCAATCATTATCTCCACCGAAAAAACACCGCTCACTCAATTCTCTGGCAACAGATCCGCGTACACGGTCTACATGACCCTGGGGAATATCCCTAAGGCGTTGCACCGCAAGCCGTCGGAGCACGCCTGTGTTCTGATCAGCTACCTCTCAGTTGACAAGGTCGACGGTGCCGGTATCACTGAGAAGAAACAGTGTGCTCTCGTGCAGCAGCTGTTCCATGCGTCAGTCAAATTGATCCTCAAGCCTCTGGAGAAGGCCGGCAAGGAGGGAGTAGACGTTACCTGTGGCAATGGCAAGGTACACAAGGTCTTTCCAATCTTGGCCACGTATGTTGCAGACTACCCGGAGAAGTGTCTGGTGACCTGCTCCAAGTACGGGACCTGTCCAATCTGCCAGTGTCCCGAGACGTCGCTCGAGGAGGCGAAGGCTCAGCTACCTCGAGCTAGCATCTGGACACTTGACGTGTTGAAGAAGGCACGGATCAAGGGCACCAAGGGCTCGACCACATTCTACAACAAGTGTAAGGAGTACAATGTCTCAGGATATGCTGTCGAGCCTTTCTGGAAAAGCCATACACTCACCGACATTCACTCCTGCATCACGCCTGACGTCCTTCACCAGCTCTATCAAGGAGTATTCAAACACGTCTTGGAGTGGTGCGGGGTCCTAATGGATGAGGAGGAGCTGGACTGTCGTATACGCACCCTACCGCCCGCCTTTGGTACCCGGCACTTCAAAAATGGAATCTCCTCGCTCTCTCAGGTTTCTGGCAGCGAGCGCAAGGACATGGCACGCATCCTCCTGGGCTGTCTGGTAGGGCGGATTCCTAATGACGTCATGCTCACATTCCGTGCACTGCTCGACTTCATCTACCTCACACAGTACCCCACTCATGACAATACAACCCTCAAGTACATGACAGACGCACTCGAGCTCTTCCACAAGCACAAAAACGTCCTCGTGGAGCTCGGCATTCGCGAACACATGAACATCCCAAAACTCCATTCGCTCCTACACTACGTCGACTCGATCAAGAACTTGGGGACTACAGACAACTACAATACAGAAAAGTTTGAGCGACTCCACATCGACTGTGCGAAGAAAGCTTGGAGGGCAACGAACCACTGGAATGAACAACCACAGATGGTGAAGTGGCTGGAGCGTCGGGAGAAGGTAGCCATGTTTGAGACGTTGCGAGAGAGGCTGGCAGAGGAGTTAGATCACCATGTTGCCGGCGGCGAGTCGGCCTCGGACTCAGACCAGGACTCACATACTTGACAGTGTCCCAAGGCCGGCATCCTGCTGCCTAAACATCCCTCAGTCAGGCAGCAATCCATCCTGTCGATCGTCAAGAAGCATGATGCACCCGGTTTTTCAAAGGCCCTCAACAGCTACGTCTACAACACGAAGCTTGGACGCCCTCTCACCAGTCGAGAAGCCGCAGAAGCCTCCTCATACCTCCCTTTCTCCCACCTCGACGTCTTTCACGGGTTCAAATTTACGACCATCCCCCTCAGTGACGGCGCACTGGAACATGACTCAGTCAAGGCGAAGCCTGCTATCGGAACTCAGCCTGCGCGGTTTGACACCGTAGTTGTGTTGCAGGATGATGGTGCAGAGGCGACAGGCCTTCAAGGTAAGCTACTGGTTACCACTCAGTGATCAGTCTTGCATGTCTAAGCTATCCACACCCGACCATAGGTACACGTATTGGGCGAGTCAAGGCAATCTTCCGCTTGCCTGACAAGGTGGCCGAGTTTGGTTCAAACCGAACTATGCCTGCGCCTGAGGAGTGGGCAGAACATGGCCCACTTGCGTACGTTGAGTGGTTCGCGAAGCTGCCGGCTTGCGCGGATCCCATCCACATGATGTACGAGGTGCGTAAGATGCCCCTCCACGCAGATGGGAAACCTCCTGGTGAGGTTGTCTCCCTGAGTACGATACGACAGTCGTGCCAGTTGATCCCCCAATTCCCCAGACCCACCTCTGCAGATGGTCCGCCCACTACGATACCTGAAGATTGGCACTCACACAATGTATTAGATAGAGCAACTCGTTTCCTACTCAACAACTGGGCTACCAAATATGCGTACCAGACACTATGGTAATATTATTGATTGTCACCGGTTCTGTAGTGTAGTACATAGTAAAGTGTGACGGTAATGATTAGGGCATGAAATATATACTTACCATGCTTGTGGCACTTTGGTGCAAGGGATCTAAGGGACTGTAGGAAGATCAGTGAAACAGGTGGGTGGCGCCTGCCCTCTTCAAGGGATTATGCCAACTGGCAAGGGCACACCTGGTCAGGAGGTAAGAGTCTTTTTGGCCTTCTACGTCTTAGTGCCCCTGGGCAAGGGCAAAAAGTGCATTTATGCCTTGCGAGAGTCAATCAAGCCTTGGCAAGCCATTTGGGTTTTTCCTGATGTGTAATGGTAACACATCAGGAAAAACCTATTTACCTTGGCAAGTATGGTCCCACCATATTTGGCCTTTTGGTGCATCGAAAGGCAATTGCCGGCTTGCAGGCCTTGACAAAGGCAGCTGACATCACTATTCACTTTCAGGTAAATGAAATGCCATCAGAATGGCATGGAATGGTAACCATGGCATAAATCCCATGTAAATGCATTACATTTTGTACTTATGAGGACCATCGTTGTTGCTGGTGTAGTTCATCTTTGTATTCAAAGTTCTGCTATTCATGTTTCATTTTCTATTCCACAGAATACAATATATTGATGCTACTACTAAGAGACTGTGACTAAACTACCATAGAGTTTGGTATGAATACTTAGAAGCCCAATTATTCAGTAAGAACTTCTGTGCTTTTTCGAGCACAGAGTCTGAAGTCCAGTCAGTTGGTACAGTAGCTACAACACCTTCTTTTGTAGGTTTTGGGAATCGAGGTATCAACTGACATGACTGGCGGATCATACTGAGGGGTATGATCTCACCAGCTGGTGTACCATCTGTGCATAGAGGTAGCTTGCGGACCTCGTACATCATATGTACCGGGTCTGCAGAAGCCGGGAGGTTTGCGTACCATTCGACGTACGCTAGGGGTCCTTGAGTGACCCACTCCTCAGGTGCGTGCATCTCATTGAGGCTGCCGTGCTCGTAGATTGTGTCCGGTAGCTTGAATATCACTTTGACGCGGCCAATACGCGTACCTTGTGGAGAAAATCAATCAGTACTTCCTTGCAAATGGTGGTATTGGAATAAAAGCGCGTACCTTGGACTCCTGTAGCCTCAGCGTTGTCGTCATGCAAGACAACAACTGTATCAAACCTTGCAGGCTCTGAGCCTATACGTGGTCTTGCCTTCACAATGTCGCGTTCTGGTTGATTATCGGTGAGTGGAATAGTTGTGAATTTGAGGGTATGGAAGGTATCGATGCGGCTGAATGGGAGGTAAGAGCTCGCGTTCTCCTGCTCCTGCGAGGTAAGCGGTCGACCAAGCTTCATCGAATAGACATGTTGATTTAGGGCCTTGGTGAATCCAGGTGCGCAGTGGCGGTTGGCGATGGCATGAATAGATTGGCGAGCTGAGGAAGGGTGTTTGGGAAGGAAGAGGCCGGTCTTAGGAGGGGGAGGGGGAGGGGCGGATGTTGGCGTAGAGATTGAGGGTGTCCGTGCGTCTGCGTCATCATCTGCGTCCTCGTCTGCATCTGCGTCTGCGTCGGAGGTGTGCAGCAGCAAACATAGCAACTCGAACATGGCGATCTTCTCTCGCCGTTCGAGCCACTTGGTCATCTGCGGCCGCTCGTTCCTGTGGTTCGAGGCACACCAGGCCTTCTTGGCACAGTCGATGTGCAGCCTCTCGAACATCTCTGTGTTGTAATTGTCAGTCGTCCCAAGGCTGCATATAGAGTCGGCGTAGTGAACGAGTGAGTGAAACTTTGGAATATTGAGGTGCTGACATATACCAAGTGTCTTGAGGATGTCCTTGTGTTTGTGGTATTGCACAAGCGCGTCCTCTAGGTACTTGAGTGTCTGGTTGTCGTGAGTCGAGTACTGCGCAATGTAAATGAAATCCAGGAGGGCGCGGAGGGTGAGCATGAGTGCATGAGGAATGTTACGAATGTCAGGATGCGCGCTACTGCATCCTGGAACATGTGACATACACCTAACCCTACCACTCTCTCGGACCGGTTCCCTTCCCCTTGCCGCCATCGCGTCCCACATGACTGGAGCCCGGCCCGATCCCTCGGCCCGGCTCCGCACCGCTTTGTTCTCATGACTCCCAAGGCTAGGTCATTCCCCTTCATGACTCGAGCCTGTACTATACTTAGATAGGGACTGGTGTGGTACTCACACCGAGGACGCTTCCCATTGGCTCTCCACTATATCCCTCACTCTTCCCATGACTCATTCCTCCGGACTCTGACTCACTCCCACTCCCATGACCCCCAGGGTTCCTCCTACCCTTCCCCTGTGTTTCTCCTATTGGCCCCACACCGAGCTCAACCTCGGTGACCCTGCCCTAAACCATAGAGACGCCCCAGGTCTCTCGTGTATATATACTGCAGTCTGTAGATGGTCGAAGTCCCAACTTCGACCTGGTTTAATCTATACTCAACCTTCACTCGCATTCCCTGCAGTGAAGCCTCTGAGTTAGCCGACACCAGACTCAAGCTCGCTCGATCCTGGTGGTAGCATTGTGCTCCCAGGCATCCATCGTCACTCTCATCGAAGGACAGGGTTTCCTTCGTGTAACTCGCTAGGCCCAGGTAGGTAAGCCCTAGGGGTTAGGTTGACTGACTATTCGTGGAATAGGTCAGTGGTCTCCAGAGTCGACCTTAGCCGAGTTAGCGCGAGTCGTCGCGTAACAAGGAATGCGCCCGACAAGACAGCCCAGTAGAATGCGGGCCATGTCTTTGCGCTCGCTCCCGGACACCTGGGAGAGCGCAGAGATACCGTTTTTGAAGTGTCGTGTACCGTACACGGGCGGGAGACAACGAATGCGCTGATCGAGCTCCTTCTCATCCATCGCCTCAGAACACCACTCCAGGACGTGCTTGAAGACGCCCTGGTATAGTTGGTGGAGCACGTCCGGAGTGATGCTGAGGTGGATGTCGGCGAGCGTGTGTTCTTTCCAAAAGGGCTCGACGACGTACCCTGAAACATTCAGGTTCTGGCATGCATCAATAAATGCATTACTGCCCTTCTGTCCCTTGCTCCTTGAGAGCCTGAGGACGTCAAGGGTCCAGGTTCGGCGTCGTGGAGTCTGAGCACCCTCCTCTCCCAGGGCAGAGTTGGGGCACTGGCAGATGGGGCATGTACCATACTTGGAGCAGGTGACTAGGCACTGTTCCGGGTAGTCCGCGACGTACACGGCGAGTACTGGATGGACGCGGCGCACCTTGCCATCGCCACCAGTCACATCGATTCCTTCCTTGCCAGCCTCAATCAGGGGCTCGAGGATAAGTTGGACGGACTTGTGGAAGAGCTTCTGTACGAGTGCACGATGCTTGCGGTCAGTGAGCCCGGTTGAATCGATCTTGTCCACTGAAAGGTAACCAATAAGCATGCACACGTGCTCAGAGGGTTTGCGGCGCAGGTCCTTAGGGATGTTGCCAAGGGTCATGTACACAGGGTACGCTGACTTGTTGCCTGAGAACTGGGTAAGTTGAGTCTTGTCTGTTGAAATAATCACGGGCGCGAGGGCAGATCCCTCAGGCAAGAGGCTCTGAGTACGCAAAAACATGTCAGTATCGACACTCAATTTCTGCCAAGACCAAATCAATATTGACTCACCTGCAGCGCGTGCCACCACTTCCCAGTCCACATCTCTGTATAGATGCGGTTGTCGCAAGCAGAGGAGGAGAAGAGCTTGCTGGGGTGACAGACGATGCGGTCGGCGTGTGCGGGATTCCCGAGGAGTGCGCGTATCGCCTCAATGACGTCGCGGAATTGAACAAGGTGGTGTTCGCCCGGTCGATCCTTGAAGGTGAGCCATTCTTCTTTCCATTCAGCTCTTGCAGGCATTGAGTCGACCTTCTGAAGGAGGGCGCGCATGTTGTGATACGACAAACCAAGCTTCTCGCGAAACTAAAATACAACGTCAATAACCAGTGAGTGCAGAATAGATGTACGCACCCCGGGAATACTCAACAAACGATCAACAGCACCCTTGTGCACCTCCTCATTGATCGCCCAAGAGCCCACTTGCCAGTCCAGCTCGGACTCAAAGGGATGCCAGAGCTTGGAATCTGGATTGTCTGGTGTCCACGCAGCTGGAAACTCACATGTAAGTCTATGAGTTCATTCTCTCAATAACCCATAGTACGCACCTTTCCTCTTCCTAGAGGCCCTCTTCTCCCCCGCCTGCAGCAAATGCCTCCGCCAGTCCTCTCTAACTGTCTCTCCGTTGCCGATAACCTCCCCTGCCGTCTCGTCAATATCCTCGACTCGTGTGTCTTCGTCGTCGTCGAGTTGTATCGCTGTCCGTCGCCAGGTCTGTTGAGACGGCCCTGCTTGAGGCTGCCTTCTAGATGCACTTGGTCCAGGAACCTGCACAAACACGAGATCCTCATCAAAATCTTCTTCTTCCTCGTCTTCTTCTCTGAGCTCTATGTCATCGTGTTCTCCGTCGCCATCTTCAAGCCGTTCCTTCATAAAGTCAGGCTCGTTGTTCATGCCTTCATCTTGCACTCTAGATGACTGGGATGCTGACGCATCTTCGGACCTGTTGATACATTCCACTCTCTGGATTATACATCCGTTCGTATGGAATTATATGCTCACCAGTTGACAGTATTTGGTGACACTTCTTGCCTTCTCTGTGCTTGTGCAAACTCCGATGAAGACTTCGCCTGCTGCTCAGGCGAAGGCTCAAATATCGCCTTCAACTTTCCCTTCTTGTACCAAGAGCACTTCTTGCTCATTGACTGGTGAGCCATCAGTCCCTGCATCGTCTCGAACCACTCATTGCACGTGTTACATGTTTGCGCTAGCAGTTCTTCCAAGTCGTGTTTCTTCCTGCACATCTTGCACAAGGTACTATATTTATTTTTCGTGTCAATACATCTGTGAGTGTCATTAATTTTCAAGACTCACCTCGACGACTACAGCTAGATGGGGATAAAAATTTCAATGGTGACAGGCCATATACAAGCTCTAGCACGTAAGGCGCGCCCTCACCTGACGTGTAGATGGTTAAATCGGCGATTCACCTTCCATTCAGCGTCAATATTCGCCTTTTGCTCTTTTGCCCTTCCAAAGGTCAGTTTCCAATTATTCCATTTATGTCCTAACATACATGCAGACGCGTCCTGTATCTGCATCCAGGTTCTAAAAAACCGTGTCCCAGTTCCTCAGTGGCATGCACGTATACAGCTGCTGACTTGCCAGTGCAGCTGCATACTTGCATATGCCGCCATCCAATTTGCTCACCATATACAGCCTATTTCAGTACGTACCTTACATTTATCAGACCTACTAAACCTGTTCCAGCACTGTGCTTACTACCTCGAGTTGCAGGGCACATTGCGCTTCAGCGGTGGCTAATCCTGCCCGCTCGGACATATTTTTGCGAATCCCGCGGCGCGGGATTCGTTCTAAAAAGGAAATTAAGCGCTTTGTGCAGGGGGCGGGAGTCATACGCTCGGAGCGCTGGCTGGCTGAATGCGCGGTTGCCCGTCGAAAGTCTGGCCTGTTCACTGTGCGGTTCAGTGAGAAGGTGAGTGTGATATCTTTTCTATCTTCGACACTATCTAGTACCTGCCATTGGACGCTACCACAGTGCAGACTTTGGCATTCATCTTCCTTTGCTTCTGGCGTCCTGTGGGAGCAAACCCCACATGGACTCCTTGGCCCAGGTGGCGTCTATCCGCTTGCGGTAGTCGCTCGACCTCGTCACTCAAACTCGGTAAGTCCCGCCTACATCTCTCCCCTCTTCTATTACTTCTCGCCGCACAGATCCTTTCCCTCATGCAGTCCTCTCTGACTCGACACACCATTGGCCCCCGGATCGTGTCCTCTGAGGAGGACGACTACCCGCTCGACGCCCCCTCTCTCCCGGACTTCACCAAACCTGCTCCCCGCCCACTCTTTGACGACGGCAGCGACCAAGGTTCCGACCATACGTATACTGCCACCTCAATGTAAACAAGGACTAATGCACCCACAGTGTTTGCTCCATCCTCTCCCCCCACTGAAGGCGGAGGCACCCTCAGTTCCATCAACCCCACCCAGTGCATCGGCGAGCGTTCAATTACACCAAGTATTTCGAAGGCAGTGCCACGAGGACAACGACTTAGAGCTTCTAGTTGAGCGCATCAAGTCTTGGAGCCTCTCTCGGGACGTATTCGGTGAGCTGCTTGACACACGAACTTCCCTGAGCTGCAAGATTGTGCAGAGGTACTATATGTCACTGTTACTCTCCTCTGCCGAAGTGCTCACTGCGTTATCTGACAGATCAAGAATTTGACTGAAGCTCAGTGGCAAGATCTCCTCAGCTTTATCCAGGAGAACACGTCTATCCTCAGGTTCTTCAAGTAAGTAGCATCATACTGTGTCATGTGCATGAGCTAACGACGACAACAGATTCTACTACATGTCTAAGACAGGCACAGTACACATCACGTCCCGGGCTCCTGGATCGAATCACGAAGGCGGCGTGCATGCCCTGTTCGAGGGGTTCAAGCACAATATCTCTCTCTCCCAGTACCAAGTCTTCGTCGAAGATCACAATAGGCGTGTCGTTGCGAGAGACGTTGGCGAAATACCAGACGGTATTGTTGCGATCTACTACCGTCGGCCCATCAGGGACATCCTCGGCCGCAAGCATGGATCAGTGGACATCTTGGCTGACGTCGCGGTCTTTGAGTCGGCGGCATCGCAATCAGTGCAGTCAGTGGTTGGAGCGGTAAGTTTGAGTTCTCCCTCATCTAAACCTTCTGTTGTGCTGAATCTGTGCAGCTCGTCGGTGAGATGGCGGATCGTGAGGAGCCGGCCAAGGTCGAATGGGCAGAGGGCGTGGGAGATGGAGAGGTCCAGAACGACACCGAACCATACCGTCCCATCAAGCCTCGTCTATTCTGCAGCATCAAGTACATCTACGTCAAGTTCCAACCGGGCACGGCTCTCGAGAAGCAAGGGATTGAGGAAGGAGGTGATCAGGATGATATTGACGTTGTCAGCGCTGGCTACCGGTATCGCGACCACATCCTATGTCCGCGCACGAAGGCCTTCTGGTTCGCCTTCCGTCCGGAAGACAGGGACACGGTTGAGGCACTGAACGCGGATCTCAGGACGTGTTGGGATTGGTGGCACAGGATATGCCGTGGTGAGTACCTTACATCCCATTGTACGTTCTACGGCACTGACACACTCTTACCTTCTCCTATAGCCGCTTCTCTCAACATACGACCGAGAGAAGCTCATCCACTCTGACCTGTACCCTGAAGCTCGGATCGATCAGATCCTGTCTGCGCATGCAAGGTCATGAAGCGCTGGCAGGACGGCATGGCCGATGCTCGTACCCTAGCTGTTCGCCAGTGCGCGGAGGCTGGATGGTGTCAGGCCATGACTCTGCGCGAAGTCGACTATAGCAAGGTGCCGTTGGAGGACCCTCTTCGAGGTCACCGCTCGGTCGCCGAGCTGAAGCGCATGGACGCGCTTGTTCTCAAGCAATCACGTGAAGATGTAGCCTCCATCGACGCTCAGAACAAGGACCCATCGCGAACCCTATCCCCATCTTCCTCCAGGCCATTCGAGATGGCTGCTTCCAACACGCGGATGGGAAGTACTCGAAGAACGGTTACCGTGTGTTCATGGGCCCTCCACCTCCCAAGATCACCGGCGGCAGGCTCAAGAGGTCAAACGACGACATCTTCGATCTCTTCGATATCACTGAGCGTGCCGTGACAGGCAACTACACCGCTGACGACAAGGTGACCATTGCATGTGAGACCAAGCTTCGTCGTGTCATGGTTCACCCACCTGTCAATCCGCCCGAGGTGGTCAGGTACATGCCCTCTCAGGGCCCGGAGGAGGAGGAGGAGGAGGAGAGCTCAGTACCTACCCGCGCGACTCTCCTTTCAGAGGATGTATCACCCAGCATGCCCTCAACACTGGTGTGAAGAGGGTCACACACTATGGTGCTGCCACCGCTGCCTCCACCGCTGCCGCTGCCACCGCCCCACCGCTGGTGCAGAGTCTCAGCTCAGTGAGCTCAGTGATCTCAGCGAGCTCACTGAGACCGAGGATGGCGAGGATGGATCGAACGGCATGGACACAGACGACATGTAGATCGCGGATGATGGCTGAGCGTAGGTAGCTGCACATGTCTATTGTCTGTCGCTGTTCACTGTTGGCTGGTGGGTCTGTCTGTCTCGTTGCCGTTTCACGGCATGTACAATGTATGTTATCGCTATCGAATGCTGTCGCAATGCAATTAGTCATTGTAGTTTGTGTACAAATTGCCTACAATTGCCGCTGTTTGCCCAAATACTGGTGTCTGCATCAAATGTTGATGTTGAATTCACCACTGGCAATGTAGCGGCTATGTCATAATGCATGAGACACCGGCCAAAAGCCAGAGGTACGCTGTCTTGCTTGAATTGTTGCATGTACTCTCAGTATGCATCAAACAGAAGACGCTGCATGTATGCACCATATCACTCCAGCTGAACAAGAACACCTAGTTCCATTGCTGGAGAGCACACCCAACCTAGAGACGGTGCTGTACTCTCTGCTGTTGCGTCTCAAAGGTAACAGCGACCACAAATGGTCGATGATGGCATTTCTGGTAATCACCACTACCCAGTGTTCCCTTGACCATGATTTACTGAGTGTTTCTACCCTTCAGCGAGTGATAAATCATCTTTAGCTCGGGGAATGAGTTGTTTGGTGTTCAAGGGAGGATTGATAATGGTGAGTTCTTTATGTTGTTGTTGAAGGTACTGTACACTCAACAGGATTCAATGAGGTCTCAATGCATACCCTCAACATGACTTATTCACAGCCCGTCCCATTTGCATTCCATGAACCGCAACCGTCCAAATCTGGTGCGTAGCAGGAGTGCATACAGTTACATGTGATCATATATATAGGTCTATTGTCTACAGATGGTGGCGTTGCAGGGCCACAACCACAAGGAGGTCGAATCACCGCAAAGCCCAGAACCCATATCCAAGACAGGGAGAGGAGAATGGCGATCAGCCAGCAGCAGTTCATCGAAGAGCTTTGCTACGCTTACCTCGAGCAAGATCACCCTGTCCCAGAGGCGGTTTTCCATTTTGTTATGCCGCCGCCGCACGGTCCGAGGACGTCTGGGATCCAAGCCCTCTGGATGCACCACAGCATGCATCTCAGGTTATAGTCGCACGATTTCTAGGGATGCTAACAGCGAACCTTTCAGAGAGTGCGCTCCTCACATGCGCCGAACAAGTGCAGCATGGTGTGCGTTCTCTGGCAGGAGACCAACACATCAAATCGGTATGCGATGTTGTTGAACAATGCGCCGCAGCGTTCAGCAGCAATGACGTGTCTTCCTTCATGATCATGACGCGTCTCATCCAATTGAAGAGCACCATCACAAGGGCGTTCAATTTTGTTTTCCTTGTTGCATTTCTAGCCCGAAGCTCACCGTAGACAAAATATGGGCTAGCAAGGTCGACAAGAAGGTTCCTGTGACAAAGAAGACATTTCAGAACTGGAATGCAATGGCCAGCAAGTTTGTTCATGTCGCCGCAGGTGGTGAGTCAAGCTGACTAAATAAGGATCGCGTGTACACTTCTGAATGTGTGCGCAGGTTCAATATATATTCTCATTCTAATTGCAGTCCAGAGCCTTCGTACGCCTCTGGCCGGAGTAGATGGACATGCTGCTAGAAACATAGGTGACATGCTACGTTGCCCGGATGGTAATCGACCTTTTTTATCACAGCTTGCATGCTCAAGCTTCCTTTAGATTCTGCTGCAGGACGAATGGTCAAGAACATTGTCATCCCTGCAATATCGCTTCTAAAGAGTCGGTTCCTGCTCCCTCTCAACGTGTTCCTCTCAACACACGTACCGGTTTGGGTTGGACAGGACAAGACCGCCTGTATCAAGTAAAATAGACATATTCGACCAATTTCTAGACTCCCTGAAAACAAAGTGAGTCTCTTATTGACTTTTCTATGACATTATGAAGCTGAATGATCATTATCATCTAGCTCATTTCATTTAGTTCCTAGATGTCGCGATGCATGGGCACCTTGCTACGCAGATTCTCCTCCCGCTCTCTCAAGCTCCAATCTGTGTGCGCTCTCTCCACTTTCTGACCTGACTTCCCTACCATCCTCGCCATCCTCGCCATCTGCATCTGAGACACTACTCACTTCCACACCTCCCCTGTCACTGAAGTCTTTGGACTTGGCATCGTGTCACATCATTCAAACCAACTATGACCCTGATCTGCTGGAGAATAAGAAGCCGCACGTCGACATCCACCGTAGGGTGAAGAATTTAGAGTGGACGGAGAAGGAACGCACACTCGCAGGCTGTGCAGAAGTCCCTGTTAGTCTGCAGGACCTCGAACACAAGGCATTTTTATAGTCACCTTGAATCACGATATATTTACTCACAAACCACTCAGCTTCAGGAGATGCATGCAAACGGAAAAAAGCCTGTAGAAAGGCCGTACATCCAGGTGCCCATGGGGCTAGTCGAGTGAGTACCTTCTTCCTCTACTCCTCTGGCTGTCATCAATGCTCGGTATTCTAGTGATACTTTAACAATACATGGACAGCAAGGCCGCCTGACGGTGACGAGCAGGCTTCTCTTACGCAGTGTAGCGGGACGCTAACTTACCTGGTTGTTGAGCTGTGAGGCTTGATGCACACAAAGTTGCTGTTGAGCGACTTGGATTGTACTACGCTACAGGGGTCCTTATATACATGTAGGAGACCGTCTGACTAAGCTACTGTATAGTACCAATCCCGATGCATGTGATTCTATCTACAATGCATGTGTTACTCCTGTTACCCGGAGTACCGGTGTGTGAACTCGGCTGCCTAGTTAGGCGCTCTCTATTGTTCAACACTCCCCCTTGCTAAGTGCAGCGGTAGATGCGCGCAAGCATTAAATGGCGCATAGTGCAACCGACTATGCTGGACTTCTAATCATAGAATCTTAGTCCAAGCATTCCTCTGAATTTGAGAAATTTGATACGACCCAAGTTCTTAGTGAACAAGTCTGCCGGATTGTCATCAGTGCTTACGTAGAAGACTTCGACTTTCTTGTCTTCTACTAGCTCCCTCACATAGTGGTAACGAATGTCAATGTGTTTAGACCGACGTTCCGTGATGGGATTGGAGCTAATGAATATTGCTCCCTGATTGTCCGAGCAGATGGGCAGCGGGCTGAGCTTGTAGCCGATCTCCTCCAGGAGCATCTTTATCCAAACTACTTGCCGCGAGCAATCGCTCAGCGACATATACTCAGCTTCAGTGGATGACAGAGCAACTGTCTTCTGTCTTCTAGACAGCCAACTGAACGCGCCGTTTGCGAACTTTAAAAAGTGCCCAGACCGTGACTTTCTGGCTTCTGGGCTGTCTGCCCAGTCAGAGTCAGTGCACGCCAATAATCCATTGCCGCTTTGTCCTTCATAGACTAGCGCATAGGATTTTGTACCAATTAAATAGCGGCAGATATACAGCACTCTGTTTAAATGGTCCTGTGACGGATTTGCTGCAAATTGCGCAAGTAATGTCACGGCGTAGCAAATGTCAGGTCGAGTTCCAAGCATTAGGTATAGCAAGGAACCGATGACGGTCTGGTACTTGCTTCGAAGCGCTGGGTCAGCTGTGCCAGTATTGGCAACAGGCTTGTATCCAGCAGGGAGTGGAGTTGGCGCAGATTTAGCGTTCTGCATGCCACAGCGCTGCAGCACTTTCTCAAGGTAGGCGCATTGATCCAAATGGATTTCGCGGCCTTTCCGAGTTATGCGCATGCGCAGAAATTCCTTGACGTCGCCTAGATCGCGACACTCCCACTTCTTCATGAAGCGGTCCTTTAATGAAAGGACTAGGGTCTTATCTTTGCCACAAAATATGGCATCGTCTACATAGACAATGATCAGCACGAAGCGACCATCTTTTGTCCTATAGACGAATATTCCGGCGTCGGATACGAGGCGTTTACAGCCAAGTTCCTTTAGGGACTCATTGAGGGTGCGCCACCACGCAAGCCCTGCCTGCTTGAGTCCATAGAGAGCGCGAAGTAACCGGAGTACTTTGTGCTCTTGGCCTGGTACTGCAAAGCCTTCAGGCTGCTCCATATAAATTTCCTCGTCGAGCTTGCCATAGAGATAGGCATTACGGACGTCTAGTCCGGAGACGTGCATATCCTCAAGCGCAGCTAAGGCGAGGATTAGGCGTACAGTCTCAAAGCGTACGACTGGAGAGAAAACCTGATCATAGTCAAGGCCTTCAATCTGGGAGTAACCCTTGGCGACCAATCTGGCCTTTTTACGACCGTCAGTTTTGACGTCGAATACCCAGCGGTTTTTAGTGACCTTTCGTCCCTTAGGACGGTCAACTAGTTCATAGACATTGCGTTTGCGAAGTGCCTCAAGTTCTTCGCGACACACTGCCATCCACTCCTCAAGCTCCTTTTTAGGTAGCTTTAGTATATCGCGGAATGACCATTCTCTCGGGCTGGTCCCGTCTGGTAGATCGTTGTCGAGGGTGGGTAGCGCTTTTGCAAGCAGCAACTCGACTAACTTAACTCCCCCTTCCCGGCATAATTCTGCCAGTAGTAACTCAGCGCTTTGCGCTTCATCCTCATCGGATGGGGCGGACTCGACAGGTTCGTCGCGTGGAGGAGGATTTGGCGCAGAACTAGGTCCGGGAACCTGTTGTCTTTGCTGCCTTTGTGGTCCGGTTTTGGTACGGGAGCTACCCGCATCCTCACCGACCATCTTTTTCCATCTCCCCTGATTTTCGATGTCCTTTACTATGTCTTGGGGCTTCCGCTGCTCTCCATAGACATTACCTCTACGAGTTACTGGTCTCCGCTCCCTTGCTGAACGTCGCGGCTCCACAGGGGGCCCAGGGTGTTCTACCGGTGCATGGGGCGGCGGTACTGGGTCTACGGGCGCATCCTGCAGCTCCTGCTCATCGTCATGAGCATGACTGTTTCCCCTTTTAGGAAGGTGATGTTTTGGATGATCATCATCATCATCCTCATCTACCTGAGGTGTGGTATTTGGTTGATTTTCTGAGATCATTTCTTCTCGAGGTGGCCAAACTCGAGTTGTACCCCGACGATTTGTCAAGGGGCACTTAGGAAACATAGTTTCGTCAAACATCGCGGTGGATGATCTGAACAAAACATTATCTGGTGCTCTCATGAAGAGCCATCCGCCAGTGCGCTCTGTAGAGCCATCTCCCCCAAGGTAAATCATCAGCTCCGATTTGGGTGATAAACCGTTTTTTCTAACGTCCTTTGGTATGAAAACGTACGCACCGCAGCCGAAAACGCGCAGGTGCGCCACAGATGGCGGTTCGCCATTTATCAATTCGTAGGGGGTAAGCCAATTAAGGCGACGAATTGGCGTCCTGTTGTAAACATGGACTGCATGATCCACGGCGAATTCCCACCAGGATGGAGGTAGACAAGCATCATGGCGCATTGCCTCTGCTTTGTCCATGAGCGTCCTATTGAAACGATCAGCTCTGCCATTCTCCTGAGGAGTATGCGGCGAGCTCTGAAGGATCTCTATGCCATTATCCTTTAGAAGGTCTTTGAATGCAGCGGAGACGTATTCTCCCCCTGCATCAGACAACCACTTCTGCACTGTCTTTCCATATTTAGTTTTTACCATGGCTAGGAATTGCCTTGTGGCTGTAATCGCTGCAGATTTACAGTCCACGTGTGCGATGAAGCGTCATCATAGTACAGTATGTAGTACTTGTACTTATGATAGGAATCTACTGGGAAGGATTTTAAATCCGAATGAATGAGTTCAAACGGTACCTTTGCCCGGTAGTTGGACGGCGGGAAAGACTTAGAGTGCATTTTCCCTTTTGCACATCCTTGGCATATTGGTGAGTCCTTAGGAATCTCCACCTTTCTGGGAAAACCAGATGTATGCTCCTTCGCCTTTGCAAGCACGTCCTTTGAAGGGTGCGCAAAACGGCGATGCATAGTCGAATAATCGACTTCATTTACGTTCACATAAATATTCTGAACGTTTTCACCCGATTCAGCCACGAGGGTGAAGGTGGTAGTGTCCGGGTGCTGCGGTGTAAACCTGAATAAAGGTTTCCGCGCTCCTGGCTCATACAGACTAATATGCTGCGCTGTTGCGCGCAAGTCTAGTCCGTCTTGGAGGAACATCCCTAATGACAAGAGACGAGCCGAGCAATTTTCCATGTAATAGACTGGATATAGGCGCGTCTGCAGCCATTGTTCGTCTATTTGGTAGTTTAGGAACACAGTTCCTTTAGCAATTATGCTTCCTACCGCTCCTTGTTGTGCCGTTTGAGTACGGATAGGAGTTTGGAGATACTCGAATTCTGAGAAGTCTCTTATGTCATTTGTAATGTGCAGAGATGCACCTGAGTCCAGTAGCCACTCATTCGCTGAAAAGCGACTTTTTCCTTTTCCCTTACAACGTGAGCACGCAGCGTAATCGCGCGAATGAATACATTGTACATTTTTTAAGCCGCTACTAAGTACATTAACAAATGTCCGAGCGCCGTTGTGCAAGTCAGAAGCGGCTGTTAAAGCGCTGTTAGTAACTTGCTTAGGGTTAGGAATATGAGTGACGTACTCATTGCCCCAGTCGTCGTAGCCATCGTATGGCTCCATGCAGCGAAGCTCACCCGTTAATGGGTTCCGAAAGTTTTCATCGACGATAGGGGGCGCAAGGCCCGCGGCCTGCGCTATCATGCCGTTTAGCTCGGCGTTGTGCGCGTCGATGTCTTCTTCGTCTGTTGCCCAGACGATGGACTTCTCTTCGGCGTCGCGGAAGTCGTCGTCCTCGCTGATGTATTCATCGCGCATGACCTCGTCGATGCGATCGGCCATGTCGTCGTCACTGAGCTTGCTGCGCTTTGAGGCGCGCGACTCGGTGTCCGAGGGGACTTCTTCGATGTGAGCAGAGCTCACAACTTCCTTCAGCGCGCGGATTGTCTCCGGCGTGCCGGCGACGTCTAAGTCCGTGGCGAGCTGGAGGGCTTCTCCGAGCCAGTCACCACGTGCACGCTTCTTGCCCTTGTTAGGGGCTGGTGCTGCGACCTTTCGAGTCCTGCTGCCCGAAGGCGCTAACTCGACGACGGTGCTGGTCGTCGGGGCGGGGATCGACACGGTGTCGGCGATGTGCATTTCTGCATGCTCGTCGTGCGAATGCGGCTTACCACGGTTTTTACCGCCGCGCTTTCCCCGAGGAGTAAAGCCGTTGGCTTTCTCCTTGCCCTTGTCCTTCCACTCCTTCTTACCCGCGCTGCTGCTGCCCTCAGGGCGCTGCTGCTGCGAGAAGGAGGGATTGCCCTTTTTCTGCTTGATAGCAGAAATCTTCTGGGCGGACGACTGCCCCTTGTTCTTCGACTGTTCCCAGGAGGCGGTTAAGGCGTCCTGGGCGCTACTCGGCGTGAGATCCTTGATCTCAATTTTGTTGAGAGCTAGCTGAATAGCCGTCTCATACCGAGGTGGAGCGGCCCCCAGAATTATGAGGGTTCTCATCTGCGGCGGCAGAGAGAGGCCGGCTCCATCGAGCTCGTCGAGATTGCTCTGGATCTTTGAGATCGCAGGGCCGGGGTGCTCGTTGGCCGGAATACGGACGTTTATTGCTGCCTTGAAGAAGGCAAAAGCCCCCATGGCGCTAGTCCCTCCGTAGAGCCCTTTCAGGGTATTCCAGATAGTCTTCGCAGTCGTCTTCGTTCTGACGAGCTGCGCGACTTCGACGCTTAGGCGCAAGCGAATGCTGCCCATAGCTTTCGACTGCATTTGCATCCATTCAAGGACCTCTGCGCGGTTTCCTCCGTCCGTAGCCAAAACAGGCTCATCGAAGCCGTCGGGTATCTCGATAAGAATCCAGACGCCTTGCGACTGCAAGTACGCTTTCATCAGATCGGACCAACGGCGGTAGTTCGATCCGTCGAGGACGGGGACGAGGTTCTGCAGAGAGTTCGACATTTTCTGTTGATTGGTGGTGGCAGAGCGGTTGGTTGATAAGGTTCTGTGAACGCATTATCAGCGCTCTGACTTATGCTGCCGGAACGGCGCTGACACCACACTGGACTCATTGTTTGGGATGGCGACAGCTGAGCTGTGCACGACCTGCAGCCGTATAGGCGCAAAGTCTCCCATTGACGTCAAAGCCCCTAAGGGCGACGTCCAGGCAAGCTAACCTGACCCGCAGCGGACGCAGCCATATAGGCGCAGTACCGCGCAGTGTTCAGGGCTCATAACCTGACGAGCAGGCTTCTCTTACGCAGTGTAGCGGGACGCTAACTTACCTGGTTGTTGAGCTGTGAGGCTTGATGCACACAAAGTTGCTGTTGAGCGACTTGGATTGTACTACGCTACAGGGGTCCTTATATACATGTAGGAGACCGTCTGACTAAGCTACTGTATAGTACCAATCCCGATGCATGTGATTCTATCTACAATGCATGTGTTACTCCTGTTACCCGGAGTACCGGTGTGTGAACTCGGCTGCCTAGTTAGGCGCTCTCTATTGTTCAACAGACGGCATGTGTCTCTACGGCCATGCCAGAAGCCATGCGCCGTGACCTTCTGGATTGACTCATTTCCTGCTTCAACTCGGACCCCCTTCGCGATGTGGATTCCACGAGCAGCGCACCTGAAGGTCAGACAGCTTTTCAAGCTCTACATTTTTCTTGGTACAATCACCATAGCACCAAGGTACACACATATTTATACGTCCTGTGCCTGTTCACACATGAGCTACCTACCTCAGGGACATGCTGCACCGACGGACGTTCAGCCTCTTTTGCTGACAAGGTTGGGCCGCTCAAGGACGAACTATGGCCAGTTCATTCCATATGTGTCCAAAGACATCACCGACTACGCTGCGGTCTACCAGGCGGTCAAGAACATCCTACACGATGTCTTTGATTGGCTGCAGGAAAAGGTGCGCACTATTTGTTTTGCTGTACGTCAATCATTCACTGGACTATCAATCAGCTTGAAGGAGTTCTTCCAATCGAGTATGAGAGACTAGAGGCCACAGCGTTGGTTCTGCCAGATTATAATATCTCGGCAGTTCATCCGTTTGTTGGCCTCGTACTCAACTTCAATATTGCAACATGCGCTCACCGGGATTCAAAGGACGATGGAATCTGTCTTGTTGTACCAGTAGGAGAATTTGTAGGCGGCGATCTATGTCTTGTAAAGCCGGGCCTCGTATTGCCCTTACGCCACGGAGACTTTGCAGTGTTTCCATCCTGTGAGGTCACCCATTTTAATCTTCCTTATTCTGGTCGACGCTGTTCTATTGTCCTGCAGACTGATCGCGAGATGTCCAAATGGACAGCTGAGGATCGCAATGGCTGGGCCGCGAACTCTTTTTTCCATTTATACAACGAATGTATCGAGCTCTACTTGTACAAGCAGAATCTAGTTTATATTGCACAATAATGACCGCATCAAAACCTCTGTCTGATGCCCAAAACAAACTCAAAGTCATCGGGACGCGCCCAAGGCATTAAAAGACACCGGAACCTTTTGCGTGGAGCTGAGACGCATGTGATGGGCCGGAGTTCGTCTTCCAGGACGCTCACACAAGTCCGCTATTAACTGATATTCTCAGTCCTATCCGTACGAATCTTTCCTCTCATGTTCCTCCCACTTCGCTTAGTCTTGCTTAGTGTTGTACCACCACGATGTCGCCCACCACCCGCCGTATGCGCTCTGACAGCAAATCCCAGGCTGCCAACCCGGGGTCCACCACCAAAGTTGCCACCAAGGCCAAGAAGGCCAGTGAATCGTCCGGTAAGGCTAAGTCGGCTGGCAAGAAGAGACGCCACAAGGAGAGCGACTCAGAAGAAGGCGCGGACAGCAGATCGGAGGCCGTGAAGGCCGCTGAGAAAAAACTAGAGAAGCTCAAGGCGAGAGAGGCCAAAAAGAAGGAGGCTGAGCGGAAATCAAGTAAGCTAAACTGTTATATTCGTGGTACACACTCATTCCAGCTACATAATTACAGAGGTATGCGAAGGAACCACTAAGATGGCCATACTCGAGCAGTCGAGTGACGGCGGGAGTGATGCGGACGACGACGTACCCGCTGAGCCCAAGCGCAAGAAGGCCAAGAAGACTCGTATCGCGAGCGACAATGAGCAGGCTGAACAAGGCAACAACGATGATATGCGTACGCAAGAGGAAGAGCGGAGAGGCCGGAGGGATGAGGTAGCAGCTGAAGAAACATCGTCACCGGGAAGTCAGCAGCATATGATCAGTAAGTTCATGACTTGCAGGCCGTAGATAAATGGATAACAAGTACATTTACCCCAAGGGCGCAACATGCTAGATAAAGATGAGGCACAAATGGCTGGAGATATCAGTAAGTCCACCGGTCAAGTGTTCCAAGAGTTGGGTTCCTCACGTGGAAGGACAGGTCGGGGTACCCTGCGCATAGAGGTTCCAAGCCGTGGAAAGACGGTAAGCTAGTATCTATTCTGGTGCATACATATATTCCACTGATGATATCACATTGCACATACCGAAGCCGCAGGAAGACACAGCCGGAGGAAATGCGCAGGATGAGCTGCCGAAGAAGCTGGCATGGATGGCCACTACGGCGGACGAGTACGACAACGGTCAAACACGTGAGTCGCAGGACGAGGAGGAAAGTGAGGTGGAGGTGGGCGATGGCAGCAGTGATGAGGATGTGCAGGTGAGCCTACAGACACAATCCTCTGAGTTACTCACAGCTGTCCCACAGGTCCTCGAGACGTCGAAGAAGGGCAAGGCCTCAGCATCCAAGGGCCGAGGCAAAGGGAAGAAGAGTCGCTCGAGGGATGACGATGGCACTGGCACCAAGGGCGACTCGCGCGGCAGAGCCATGCTTCGAGAGTTGCCCAAGGAAGTGCGCTTGATCGTCACCCGGGCGAACATGTTCCTCTGCCTGTACATTTGTCTCGAGAAGGCGTGGACAGAGGAGAAGAAGACCGGGGACGCGAAGTTACCTAACAAGCACACGGTTGCAAAGCAGGCGATCAGCGATGTTTGGAAGTTGCGTGACGACGAGGGGAAGCCTTACCAGCACTTCGACCTGGGCTTCAAGATCCTCAACCGAGACAACAACGAGGACCTACGCAACGATGTCTTCAGCCTGGTGAGTAATCGCGGCGACTGGTTTGCTGTACTCACTGTTGTGATTAGATCTGGACCGGCGCACCGCAGCTGCGCAATCAGGTGAAGAAGGATGCCAAGAGTGTTGTTGAAGACACATACGGCCTCAAGAACCTCCCTGCTGTGCGTCGCGTCTCGGCCGCGCTGTTCCTCTTGAAGTATAACCCTCAAGGGAACAACTCGATCCCGAACTTCGTGTTCGACAACATCGAGCTACAGTGGTCAGATGACGACGTGGATATCAAGGTAAGAATGAACAGTTACCCGTGGTCTTGTAGATCTACTCAATGATACACAGGCGAGCACTCTCAACCGCAAGTGGCCGTTCCAGCATGCAGCAATCTACACCTTGATTGCAAGGTACTGGTTCAGCAACCCGCGCGAAGCCCTCATGAAGAGCACGAAGAATGTGGAGGAAAGGTTCCTGAGCATGCCAGACAACCTTATCGTGTTTGTGTGCAATGTGGTGAGTTTCTGTTGTTCGATCAGGGTCTTGTGCTGATGCCTCCTCACTAGATTGAGAGTGCGCTGGCGGACATTGCAACAGGCGTCCACCAGTTCACAAACAAGGTGTATGCCCCGAAGTAAGTATCTATTCCCTGAAGAACATACGTACATCCTACATATGCTAACATTATGTACTAGATGGGTCAATCTCATGGACCTCCTGAAGGTCATGAAGGCCAGGGCACCAGAGGTCCATGCGGCGCTCAAGATGTTCCTCGGTGACAGTGTCCGGTAAGTGGTATCATGGCCACTATTCATGGGTGTACTGACTGTGAGGAAGCAAAACTGTTGCTGCCCAGCAGGTGGTGAAAGACTCGAAGTCCGAGGAGGATGGAAACGAGGACGGCGACTTCATGTCCTGGAAGGACATTGAAGTGACGATGTTGCCTGATTGTGCTGGGCCATCGGGTAGCCAAGGTGAGTTGGATTTATATTTCTGAACAATGATGTGCTCATAATTCCTTGCAGATGTGCCTGAGCGTCCGGTTGGTGAGTGGTACATTCAAACTGCTCAACAGAATGTAGCTGATGAACAATGACAGGTGGCACATTGCCCACTACCTCAGCTCTGCTGCCATTGGCGTCGTCTGTGCCCGCCTCTCCTGCGCCCGCCTCCTCTGCGCCCGCCTCCTCCGCACGCGCTTCTGCTGTGCAGGCCCCGGCTGCATCTTCTCTCAACACAACAGACATCGAGGAAGAGACGGAGCTGGACTCTTGAGGCAGAGCAACGGCGCACAAACTCCAAGGTGAGTGCCCAGGTACCTAGCAGGTGTACATTGTCAGCTGAAATGTGATTGTCAGGTCTCACAGAACAGCTACAATGTCATGAATACCTGACCGTGAAGTGAGTTGTCTCTCATGTTCGTTGCTTGCGCTTGCATTGGATATGTGATGTATGGCTTGTATTCGATGTTCTGTATTACTAGTGCACACATTATGGATGGATATCTGGCTATAACAAATTGTATGACTGAAACTGAGTGAATTACAAACCATCTACTACTTGAGAAACCAAATACAAGGCAGCTGTGATGTTCAGAATGGTATTATTGGCAATGTACAAGCAGTGCTGGAGGATATATTGTACTAACTTCAGCCATGCTCAAGAACATACATTGAAAGCTAGACAATCAAGCAAGCAAAAGCTACCAAACTGGATACTTGAGAGCTGCAGGATCTACCATTTTGCTTTTTGTGCAAGCAAAGCAGTTTATTGGCAAGGCTTTGATGAAAGGGACTTACGTTGCCAAGGAGATTGGTTCAAAAAGGCTTGAATTGCCTTGTTATGGAGTTGCTCAGCTAAGAAGGCCATTATAGCCTTGTCAAGGTAAATCAAATTTCCCTGATGTGATACTCCTTCTTGAGATGATTCTTTATTTGTTCAATGAACGGTTTAGAATCTCCAAGGAGCAATAAGTCGTCTAAATAGAGGACTACATAGCAGACTTGACCGTTGCTTTTACTGGAGTAAACATAAACTCCGGCATCCGAAATTGTCCGTATGAACCCTTGGTTCAGAAGAGTTCGGTGGATCTTAGCATTCCATTGTCTAGAAGCTTGTTTAAGACCATAGATGGCCTTCTTGAGGAGGCAGACCCAATCCTCCTTGCCTAGAACTACCCAGCCTTCAGGCTGTTCCATGTAAATTTCCTCTTCAAGTTCACTGTTGAGGAAGGCTGTCTTAACATCCATAGAGTCCATCTCCCAGTCTTCGAGTGCAGCGTGTGCAAACATATATCTCAAGGAGTCAAAACGAGCGACTGGAGAGAAAGTCTTGTGGTAATCTTCACCCCAGACTTGAGTGAAGCCCTTGGCTACTAACCGGGCCTTGTACCGACCATCATGCTTTTGTGCGTACACCCATCTATTCTTGACAATCTTCCTGTTCTTGGGACGGGGAACCAAGATCCAGGTGCCGTTTTGCTCATGAGACTTCATCTCAGAGCCTTCAGCGGCATGCCAGTGGTCCCACTCAGGGGATTTCCTTGCGTCTGAACGCGAGGTAGGAACCAATTCAGAGTAATTGGCTTCCTTGAGAGCCTGCAATATCATAAACACTTCCGCTTGCTGATCTCCATGAGAGTCAGTTCGATGGTCGATCCGAGCCGGAGGCTCATCACCATAAACGTTGTCCCTATTCCTGTTTGGGTTCCTCCCAGCATTCTCATGACGAGGGTGAGTATATATAGGCTGAGGAGGTTGAACAGGTTGAGGACGTTGTGCAGGTTCCCCCCCTCGATCCGAGCGTACATTGATGAGTTTATAACCAGTAACATTCTCAGCCCATGCCTTAAAGTCCTCAAACACTTGGAGCAACTCATACTTATGACGAAGGTAATAGGCTCGTCCTAGACTAGTATAGTCGTCTAGGAACGAAATGAAGTACTTGAAACCACCATTGACTGCTTGAGTACGCATAGGACCATCTTCGTCAGTGTGTACCAACTCAAGAGGCTTTGTAGCACGTTTGTAAGACGTGGGGAAAGGGGCACAATGAGACTTGCCCCATTGACAACCTTCACAGGGAGATTGATCCTCAACTCCCACTGGATCTACACCTTTGGTATGATCAGGTAAACAGCGAATAACTTCCTTAGACGGATGCCCCATCCGGCAATGCCAGGTACAAAAAGGGGTAGACAGCAGTGCTGCCGATTTCTCCAGGACATCCATAAACGAAAAATACAAATTGTTTAGGAAGTTGTACGGTGCTTCCATAACAATGTTGCCAGAAACTTTGCCATGCGAACACGGTTGGTCATAGATGACCATCTGACCTGAACCTTGAACAAGTGTATGTCCTGATTTCTCCACAATACCAGTTGAAAACAAAGGCCTGAGGAATATATGCGACATTAGATATGGTAATCATCATGCGCTCCTTTCCGACTGTTGTTAAACCTTTGATAGTGCCAGAGCCTAGTACTTCTATTTTAGCATCTCCTGCTGTACCAAAAACGACGGGAACCGTGTACGGCTTGTAATCCCAGAAGTATTCAAGTGAATTGACGACCGTCTGACTTGCACCTGAGTCCATGAGCCATACAATGTGCTTAAATTGATGCGAATGAGACTTATTCACACCAGGGCAATAGAATGACGAGCTCAATTGCGCAGACCCAGCGTCAGCAGACGCGCCATTATGTACAACAAGAGAAGAAGCTACTAATGAACCAGCAGTCCGAGGGGGACAGACTCTACACGAAGGGTCTGTACAAGCCATGTACTTAACCTCCTCGACTTCCACCACCGAAGCACCTTGACCATTAGACGAGGACAAACCGGACTGAGTGACCTTTGTCCCATCTGTGGTAGTGTGAACAACTACTGTGTTCGCCTTTTTACTGTTGCCTTTGCCACCCTTCCCTTTCCCTTTGCCCTTGTCACTGTCCTTCTTTGGGCGCAGGTGCGGGTACTTAATCCAGCATTGGTCCGAACCATGTTTCTTGCCGCAGTGAGAGCAAGGACCGTTACTGTGATGTACTTTAACCTGGGAAGTCTTAGACACAGACTGTCCCATTCCAGACCGGTGGAGAGACTCCTCAGAGAGTATTTTGCTCATGAGGGTTTCAACCTTTAACTCCTTGAGAATGGTGGTTGCCATGATGGCCGACACCATTGTCGAGTAGCTTTCCGGTATTTTAGACATCAGGAGGAGAGCCTGAGTTGGCTCATCCAACGTAATGCCACCGTTGACGATGTCCTTGAGTACGGTTTGGATCTTGGAGATTTGATCCTGCATCGGTTTGCCGTCGTCCATCTCTCTCGACTTAATAAGAGCCAAAAACTGCGACCACACGAATGCTGCGTCCGGTGTACCAAAATGCGACTTGAGTGCCGCCCACATGTCCTTAGCCGATTTCATGACCTCTTCACCCCCCACTGTCTCGTAGAGGAGGTGGTGGAAACTGTTGTCCGTGCGCATGAGGATCACACCCTTAGCTCGGGCATTTGCCTTCTTGTAATCCGCATTAGTAAGATCACTGGCTTTGAGGGCGTCATCGGCCTCGATAAATGTCAAGTAGCCGAGCATCTGGCTCGACCACACCTTGTAGTCCGAGGACTTTTTCAGGACAGAGATACTGTCAGCCTTCATGTCTGACATGGTGGCTATTAGAATATGAAATTCGAAGAAGTCTGAGACTTCTTCAGAAATGGAGGGCGGTGGTAAACTCTCAAGAATGAAAGCGAGGTCAGACGATAGACTTGATTCCTCTGCTTCTTCTTGAGACGGTGCTAGTAATTCCTCTATGTTGTCTTCTTCGAAGAGATTCGATAGATCAGACGGTAATGTAGTAGGAACAAACGATGGAGATAGGTTTACTGGTGAAGCGATAGGAGTAGGAGATTGTGCTCTAGAGCCGGGGATAGAAGGAGACCCGTACTCTGGGATTGAAGCAAGATGCTGAGGTTCAGGTTCAGAACCCTCAAAGAAGCTTAAAGAAGCGAATACAGAATAAGAATTGTCTTCTTGCCAGTGGTCAACCGGGATACCCCAGTCTGTACTTCCAATGTATGGACCGGACCACCTATGTTCACAGACTGTTTCGTCACACGGCCAAAACTGATATTCAGTTTCTTCAGGCCGTCGGTGATAGTCCCCTAGTTCTGTGACGTCAAATAGATGTTGAAGACCTCTGCAATTGTATGGAGTTTCTTCTTCTGGTGCTTCTGCTTCCAAATTGTCGTCTAGCTGATGCTCAGACAAAGCCACAATGTGATGCTTGACTAGTGTATATTTCCAGTGATGAATACAACAAAAAACGCTAGGTATGCCAACCTGTCTACAAAACTATCCAGTCCAGATAGCCCCCGTTGGCTATGCTCGTCAGGTCCTTTGTGACCTTTCTATACCGCTTGACGAGCAGCTCCTGCGGTGTCGAGAATTCGACTGTGCCGATGCAACGGCAAGCCCACGAGATGCTGTCTCGCTGCTGTTTGGACCACTGATTGGCCTTGTTGAAGTTGTCACTGACCCAGTTGAGCTGGTCAGTGAAGCGGTGGAGGGCGTGCTGGGAGTCTCCGAGAAGCAATTCAAAGAGATACTTCTTGTCGAAGATCGCTTGATAGCGCTCGATGGTGGTGCTAACTTTCTTCTCGAGAATACCAACGACTTCTTCAGTTGACTTCTTCTTGAAGTCAGGGAGCGGGCAAGGAGTGGGTGCAGAAAGGCATTCAGCAAGTGAGCGCGGCTGGGCGGCGGGGTTTGAGCGGACGGGAGCAGGGAGCGGGTGCGACTGGAGTCACAAAAATGTTATATTGATAGATCAGTGTTGATGAGGTAGAGTCGGCGTCAATGGACCTTTCTCTCAGGTCTCGTTGGAGGATAAACTTTTTGCAAACGGCATGAAGGCCCACTGGAAATACGATCCTTTAGTGCCTTGGGCACTTCAGGTCATCAAACGCTGAGTCTACTGAGAGACTAGCAAAACTGCTATGCTTACTCCTAGGAGCGTAGTCTTGGAGATCCTGCAGGGATGGGGACAACTAGGTATGCGCGTGTAGTGCAGGGCTCATAACCTGTTGAAAAGGAGTGAAATTGTAGTGGCTGTAAAGGCAGCGAAACGAACCTGTGAGGGAACTGCTGAGGGAGTCCTGTTAGGCACACAGGAAAGCAGATGAAGGAACAATATCGTTAGAGGGCATTTGAGCCCAGTATATATACATGAGAGGAAGGCATTATCTGATCGTACAGTATGCCTATCAGATGAGGCCTGAGTTCGTAAGTCACCATTGTAAGCTTCATGAGTAAGCGTTAGTAAGACGGTAAATGGAACTATAGATAACCGTCAATATCATATGACAAGGGAGTGGAGTTCCGATACCGAATGGAGTACCGAATTCTCAGTGGCCGCCAGTTACACCACCAAGCCTGTTCCTGCAGAGGCCACCGCCGCCAAGCTTGTTCCCTCAGTGGCCACCGCCACCAAGCTTGTTCCCTCAGTGGCCACCGCCACCACCTAGCTCAACATATCAATGGCTGACACCGCATGCCGAGTCCTCTCACCAGCCACTACCCTCGGGCTCACAGACTGGGCCACTCACCAGGATGTTCGACAACCTTACGGCAGCTGACTATCTCCAGAACGATCTTCTGACAAGCCCAACCAATGTAGAGGACACGGCGGGGGGTGTTGCGCGCAGACACGGATGCGGGTGATGGAGCAGGGGCACAGAGACTGCATTGACCGGCGAGAAGGGCTGATTGTGGTATATTTTAGTGTTGTTCATCTATATTGCAAGTGCTAGAGAATTACATACAGAAGTCGCTGAGAGATGTCGCAGGTTGGAAGACTGGCACAAAGCTACTGTCCCTTCAAGTGCTCTAGGGAGCCAATGCGCGATTTCGCCAAGTCTTGATTCCCACGGGGCGACCAAGGTAAAGGGCGCCCAGTTCGCCCAGTTGGTAGAGGCCCCTACCTCCTTTTCGCACTCCGATTCCCTTTTTGTGTCTGAGCGCTTCCAAAAGGAGGAGTGCCGGAAAAGGGGGTAGGGGCCTCTACCGACTGGGATCGAGTCTAGGTGTCGAAGCGCCTCCGGAGTCGCTTCGACGACCCGGGCGCGATGCACAATTTTGGACGCTTCGGCGTTGCTCAAATCGCTGTCAATATCGTGTCTCGGAGAAACTCTGAATCGTCCGAAAATCGCCTACTCTGACCTCCCCTAGTGTTTTGACGAGAGATTCGCTCGCGCCGGGAACGACTGTGCGAGGTTAGAAAGCAGGCATGGTGACATGGTTTGGTGGCTGGAGGAAGTTCACACTGTATCAACCTGTAGATGGATGGAATTGTATCACCTCTTTGGTTGCGGTTGTCCGTTTGAACATAACCTCAACCAATAACCACATGAGCACGTACCTCAGATGTTGAACTCAACTCGTCCGTCACGCTGGAGTCTTCAAATTGTAGCGAAGGGGGTACATATATTGACAAACTTGCGGTACCGGTGACACTACTCAGGCGAGACCTTTAGGAGAGCATATGGTAAGCCAGATGTGCAAAGTTTGCGATACGTCGGAAACCTCTTCCTTTCCCCAGTTCAATGATGTCCAGAACTTGCAGCGGACGTAGCGGTGATATGCATTTGTGGATTGTCATCGCTGGCGTGAGTGGTCGGAGCAGCGGGAGTTTGAGCGGCGTACTGCCACTACTGCTACCCCACGTGAGCGATTCTAAACTAGAAGCGAATGACGGACCTTGACTCTACTGCGCGGTTGCTCTACCTTGTCCCATCACCCAGCGCGTTTCGCGTAAATCGTTATGTGACTGATCACCATCATACATGTGCAGGTCCATACTGCACCAGAATGTAGACCTCCCTCATCCATTAAACGATACATTAGCAAAGCCCGCTAGTGTAGAAAAAATCCGCGGCCACTAGCCTCCATTCATTGTCATGCGAAAAACAACAGGAATGTCCCTCTACGGATTGCAGCTGCTCAATCCGTATACTCCTCACAGTCTGGGTGTGCCTGACCGGGCGTTGCGCAGGTACGTTACCTGCGATATAAGTCAGGGTGCTGACGGGAGCCACAACAATACTAGAAACGCACCATCTCGTTCTCCTTCTTAGCGTAGCCACACTTCTCGTAGAAGGCTGGACACAAGTGTGCGTCAAGAAGAGGACGGCGACCAACGCAATCGGATACGCACGGATGTTGGTGTCGCTGCAGTTCAAGATAGTTTTGTAGCACCCGCTGTTTTCACTGATACTTGTCAACGCCCGGACGATCCGCAACCCAAGCTTCTTGCCCTGCTGATTCTTGTCGACGGCAATGTCCTCGATGTGGCCAACGCTGCCAAGCCCGCGGAGGAACTTGCGCTCGATGAAGACGGTGCCGACAGCGACGATACGGTCGGTGTTCTTGTCGACAATGACGATAGTGTAGTAGGTGCGCGGTGCGGCACGGCATGCCTCGAATTGCGCGCGCCACGCTTCCTCGCCTGGGTCCGTGACGACGGTGAGGACTGAGAGCACGTTCAGGTGGCCACGTTGGTAGTCGGTCGCCGCAAGAGGACGGAGCTGTGTTCGATGAGTCCAACTGGTGTCGGAGCAGCATAGGAGGTCGTGCTCACATGCAGGTCCGGGGGGAGCTGTTTCCTGGCCTCATCAGGGATGTGCTCGGTGGGGAAGAGGAGGTCGAGCTCAGAGTCGGTGGTGAAAGGCATGTCGGCAATGATCGTGAAGTCTAGTTGTTTAAGATGAGGCTGTGGTGTCTATCCGAGAGGGGCGAGGGTGGGGCAGAGGGCTGAGGTGGCGGCGAGCGAGGGGTTGCCCCTTATGAGCGTTTGACGCGCTTTAGCCGTAACAGGCAGTGCCGTGTTCTCGTAATCGCCTCCGCGCGGGAGCAGCAACGTGTCGATCCCCTTTACCTCCGTTCGATGTCTGCAACGTTGAAGGCGATGAGCAGGGCGCTGATCGGCGTCGAATGGCCGCCTCAGGCTGCGACGATGCTGACCTTGGTGCATGCTCCGTGCCTCGAGCAGGTCGTGAGTGCCGATCGATCCGCTTACGACCAAGATGGTCTGAAAGCTGAGGTCAATGAAGGTGCAACATTCATACCCTTCCATATCCATGCAGATGACTGCATACTTCAAATGCAGACCTCGTGCTGTGTGTGTCATGCCCTATGCCGCAGTCCGGTGTTTCTAGTGAATTCTTGACGTCTACTCTTACTCATTGGTGTGCAGAGGGACATACGAAGCAGCGGTGGCGAGCACATGTGCGCCGGTGATTCGAGAGCAGTGTGCTGATAGGTGAGAGCTTCCCTTGGCCTAGTTCGAATTGGAATTATACTGGCTCTTCAAATTGAACACATCTGAATTGCTTGGGATATGGAGATGTGGTACGGCTACATGGTTCTCTTCTTTTGTCCATCACTACACCTTCCTCAGGCTCTATTCGTGCTCAATCTGCCTCCTCACCCTCTTGTGTAGTGGATACAACGATGGGCCCATCTCCCGTGTGGTCACGCCCCATATCATCGCCTTCGGCCCATGACCAGGCCGATACATGAACCCGGATGCTGCTGGGCACTCAGTCCACGCTGAAGCAGTAGAGCCGTCCCTTTTGTGTCGAGTGGTGGCACAGTGACGCGCAGCTCGTGCGGCGCGGGGGTGTTGTCTGGCTTGACTGTCACAGAGGGATGTGGGATGGAGGGGGTATTGTCTGGCTCTGCTGTCGTGGAGGTATACGGGGTGTTGAGCCTCACGAGCTGCCCGTATCATACTACGCCCGGAGGTCGCCCAGAGGGCGGCGGCCGTGGAAAATGTTTACCGGGGAATACCCCTACAGTACATTCGTTCGTCAGAGGTTACCAAAGACAAGGTAAATTGATGCACGGCGTACCGTGTAGCTGTGGTCTGTTTTAGCATCCACCCTCGAAGACCTAGGACAAGTTCCCCACTGTGCGGCGTGTCAGTTAAATGATTGACCAGTGCGAAGAGAAGAGCGGATGTACGTTGTCGAGTTCCATAGTACACAGACGTGTGTGACTGGTGTTGACGATTGATTCAGGAAGCGCGTGGGGTAGCTTGAACTTGGTGATACCCACGGAAGGTAGGTCGTACATTCTGTTGCAAAGTTGATGTCCCTGCTCGACGCTGTGTCCGCCTTTATATATGCATGAGCCACCAAGGATGCCAAGACTACATGCTCTTGGACTGCGCCCCCAGTTGCAACACAGCGCCACTGAAGCACAAAGCAGTGGCCGCGTGGTGTTGTGCACTTGTCAAAGCTACTCGCCTTACGAGGTTTCCCATTGACCACCCCTCACAATGGGAGAGCACTCTATGTCGGTAGTATATGTATGCATATTGAACTGGGATCTGCATTGTACCGACTAGCTGGCGCCTTGTACTAAGAGCATCATCCTCAGTTGAACGCCTTTCAGCACACCATGCTCAACTTAACTCCATCCGTGTATCGCATGTTTCACAGCCGCGCCGAAACTCTGCTAACCCTCGCGAGGTTGTTTATGCTGTCTAGAAACAAAGCACAATAACGCTACTATGTTTTGTGTACAGTCTGGCATGTAATATCTATGACATGTAATTATGTGAGGCAAAGGATAGCAATAATATCGATTTCCTATGTAAATCAATGGCTGAGATATGAGATGATGATGTGATTCAAATGTAGACTGACGAATAAGGAGTGTGGGAGAGGGGAGAGGGGGAGGCGAAGTCCATCTAGTTCATTTCTGCGCATACTTACTCGCCGCCCGGATCCGCTCGCCGTAGTGCCAAAAGAGCCGTGGAGCCGGGCACCCAATGACGATGGCGACGGCTCCGAGGATCGAGTCGCCCTTGCCGTACCCGAGCGCGTTGTACATCGCAGGGGCAAACAACGGAAAACCGAAGCCCGCGCACGACCGCCAAAATGTCACCGCAGCGAGCGCGGAGGCTGCGTGGAAGGTAAATGCATCGACAATGTATGTCTGGATGCATACAAAGTTGAGGACCATGCCCGCACCTACCACATCACCAAAAGTGCATTTCGCAGATCTCACATCATATGTGTTGAACTTCTACTATTTCATACATTATCTAATCAGGCTCTCCTGATAAGGACTTATCTTGTGTTCTGCTATGCTACTATACATGTTGAACTTCTACTGTTTCAGGCATTATCTTATCAGGCTTGCCTGATATGGACTTGTATTATGTTCTGCAATGCTACGTACCTTACTGTACACTCACCTTCCTTTTTCACTCTTATCTTATCTGTAGGACTTGTTATCTCTCGTCCTGGCTCAGTAGATTAGATTATGGACCTCCCGGCCTCCGCTCCTTAGCATATGATATTACCAGTAACCTGGAGTTCCGGTTTCTGTCTTACTAGCAATTACTCATGTAGCTTACACTGATGACTCATGACAGTCTGTCACATGTATATATACTGGGCTTGGATGCCCTGTTGAACAATAGAGAGCGCCTAACTAGGCAGCCGAGTTCACACCGGTACTCCGGGTAACAGGAGTAACACATGCATTGTAGATAGAATCACATGCATCAGGATTGGTACTATACAGTAGCTTAGTCAGACGGTCTTCTACATGTATATAAGGACCCCTGTAGCGTAGTACAATCCCAAGTCGCTCAACAGCAACTTTGCGTGCATCAAGCCTCACAGCTAAACAACCAGGTAAGTTAGCGACCCACTACACTGCGTAAGATAGCCTGCTCGTCAGGTTATGAGCCCTGAACACTGTGCGGTACTGCGCCCTTGAGGCTGCGTCCGCTGCGGGTCAGGATAGCTTACCTGGACGTCGCCCTTAGGGGCTTTGACATCAGGGGGAGACTTTGCGCCTATATGGCTGCAGGTCGGGCACAGCTTCGCTGTCGCCATCCCAAACAATGAGTCCAGTGTGGTGCTAGCGCCATTCCGGCAGCATAAGACAGAGTGCTGATAATGCGTTCACAGAACCATATCAACAATCACTCTATCACCACTAACCAACAAAATGTCGAACTCGCTCCAGAACCTCGTCCCCGTCCTTGACGGCGCGAACTACCGTCGCTGGGCCGATCTGATGAAGGCATACCTGCAGTCGCAGGGAGTCTGGATTCTGATCGAGTTACCCGACGGCTTCACAGAGCCTACACAGGCTGCGGATGGGTCTAACCGCTCTGAAGTCCTTGAATGGATTCAGATGCAATCAAAGGCAATGGGCAGCATTCGTTTGCGCCTAAGCGTCGAAGTCGCGCAGCTCGTCAGAACTAAGACGACTGCAAAGTCGATCTGGAACACCCTCTATGGGCTCTACGGAGGAACCAGCGCCATGGGGGCATTTGCCTTCTTCAAGGCTGCGATCAACGTCCGTATCCCAGCGAACGAGCACCCCGGCCCTGCAATCGCAAAGATCCAGAGCAACCTTGATGAACTCGATGGAGCTGGCCTCTCTCTGCCTCCGCAGATGAGAACCTTGATTATTCTTGGTGCCGCTCCACCCCGCTATGAGACAGCTATACAGCTCGCTCTCAACGGAATCGAGATCAAAGAACTTACACCAAGCAGTGCCCAGGATGCCTTAGTCGCTTCCTGGGAGCAGTCGAGGAACAAGGGGCAGTCGTCGGCCCAGAAAATCTCTGCTATCAAGCAGAAGAAGGGCAATCCCTCCTTTTCGCAGCAGCAGCGCCCTGAGGGCAGCAGCAGCGCGGGGAAAAAGGAGTGGAACGACAAGGGCAAGGAGAAGGCCAAGGGCTTTACTCCTAGGGGAAAGCACGGCGGTAAAAACCGTGGTAAGCCGCATTCGCACAAGCACGATGAACACGCAGACATGCATATCGCCGACGCTGTGTCGATTCCCGCTCCAACGACCACCACCGTCGTCGAGTTAGCGCCTTCTGGCAGCAGGACTCGAAAAGTCGCAGCACCTGCCCCTAACAAGGGCAAGAAGTGCGCTCGCGGTGACTGGCTCGGAGAAGCTCTCCAGCTCGCCAAGGACCTAGACGTCGCCGGCACGCCGGAGACAATCCGCGCGCTGAAGGAAGTCGTGAGCTCCGCTCACATCGAAGAAGTCCCCTCGGACACCGAGTCACGCGCTTCAAAGCGCAGCAAGCACGGTGATGTCGACATGGCCGATCGCATCGACGAGGTCATGAATGACGAATACATCAGCGAGGATGACGATTTCCGCGACGCCGAAGAGAAGTCCATCATCTGGGCATCAGACAAAGAAGACATTGACGCGCACGACACCGAGTTAGACGGCATGATAGCGCAGGCCGCGGGCCTTGCGCCCCCTATCGTCGACGAGAGCTTTCGGAACCCGTTAACGGGTGAGCTCCGCTGCATGGAGCCATACAATGGCTACGACGACTGGGGTAATGAGTACGTCACTCATATTCCTAACCCTGAGCAAGTTACTAACAGCGCTCTAACAGCCACTCCTGACTTGCACAACGGCGCTCGGACATTAGTAAATGTACTTTGTAGCGGCTTAAAAAATGTACAATGTATTCATTCGCGCGATTATGCTGCGTGCTCACGTTGTAAGGGTAAAGGAAAAAATCGCTTTTCAGCGAATGAGTGGCTACTGGACTCAGGTGCATCCTTGCACATTACAAATGACATAAGAGGCTTCTCGGAATTCGAGTATCTCCAGACTCCTATCTGTACTCAAACGGCACAACAAGGAGCGGTAGGCAGCATTATTGCTAAAGGAACTGTGTTCCTAAACTACCAAATAGACGAACAATGGCTGCAGACGCGCCTATATCCTGTCTATTATATGTAGAATTGTGCAGCACATCTCTTGTCATTAGGGGTATTCCTCCAAGACGGACTAGACTTGCGCGCAACAGCGCAGCATATCAGTCTGTATGAACCAGGAGTGCGGAAACCTTTATTCAGGTTTATACCACAGCATCCGGACAGCACTACTTTCACCCTCGTGGCTGAATCGGGTGAAAACGTTCAGAACATTTATGTGAATGTAAATGAAGTCGATTATTCAACTATGCATCGCCGTTTTGCGCACCCTTCTAAGGACGTGCTTGCAAAGGCGAAGGAGCATACTTCTGGGTTCCCCAGAAAGGTGGAGATTCCTAAGGACTCACCCATATGCCAAAGATGTGCAAAAGGGAAAATGCACTCTAAGTCTTTCCCGCCGTCCAACTACCGGGCAAAGGTACCGTTTGAACTTATTCATTCGGACTTAAAATCCTTTCCAGTAGATTCCTATCATAAGTACAAGTACTACATACTGTACTATGATGACGCTTCATCACACGTGTGGACTGTAAATCTGCGCAAGAAATCTGCAGCGATTACAGCCACAAGGCAATTCCTAGCCATGGTGAAAACTAAATATGGAAAGACAGTGCAGAAGTGGTTGTCTGATGCAGGGGGAGAATATGTCTCCACTGCATTCAAAGACCTTCTAAAGGATAATGGCATAGAGATTCTTCAGAGCTCGCCACATACTCCTCAGGAGAATGGCAGAGCTGAGCGTTTCAATAGGACGCTCATGGACAAAGCAGAGGCAATGCGCCATGATGCTTGTCTACCTCCATCCTGGTGGGAATTCGCCGTGGATCATGCAGTCCATGTTTACAACAGGACACCAATTCGTCGCCTTAATTGGCTTACCCCCTACGAATTAATACACGGCGAGCCGCCATCTGCGGCGCACCTGCGCGTTTTCGGCTGCGGTGCGTACGTCTTTATACCCAAGGACATTAGAAAAAACGGTTTATCGCCCAAATCGGAGCTGATGATTTATCTTGAGGGAGATGGCTCTACAGAGCGCGCTGGCAGATGGCTCTTTATGAGAGCACCAGACAATGTTTTGTTCAGATCATCCACCGCGATGTTTGACGAAACTATGTTTCCTAAGTGTCCTCTGACAAATCGTCGGGGCACAACTCGAGTTTGGCCACCTCGAGAAGAGATGATCCCAGCGGATCAGCCAAATACCACACCTCAGGTAGATGAGGATGACGACGATGATCATCCAAAACATCACCTTCCTAAAAAGGGAAACGGTCATGTTCATGACGATGAACAGGAGCAGCAAGATGCGCCCGCAGACCCAGTACCGCTGCCCCATGCACCGGTTGAACACCCTGCGCCCCCAGTGGAGCCGCGACGTTCAGCAAGGGAGCGGAGACCAGTAACTCGTAGAGGTAATGTCTATGGTGAGCAGCGGAAGCCCCAAGACATAGTAAAGGACATCGAAAATCAGGGGAGATGGAAAAAGATGGTCGGTGAGGATGCGGGTAGCTCCCGTACCAAAACCGGACCACAAAGGCAGCAAAGACAACAGGTTCCCGGACCTAGTTCTGCGCCAAATCCTCCTCCACGCGACGAACCTGTCGAGTCCGCCCCATCCAATGAGGATGAAGCGCAAAGCGCTGAGTTACTACTGGCAGAATTATGCCGGGAAGGGGGAGTTAAGTTAGTCGAGTTGCTGCTTGCAAAAGCGCTACCCACCCTCGACAACGATCTACCAGACGGGACCAGTCCGAGAGAATGGTCATTCCGCGATATACTAAAGCTACCCAAAAAGGAGCTGGAGGAGTGGATGACAGTGTGTCGTGAAGAACTTGAGGCACTTCGCAAACGCAATGTCTATGAATTGGTTGATCGTCCTAAGGGACGAAAGGTCACCAAGAACCGCTGGGTATTCGACGTCAAAACTGACGGTTGTAAAAAGGCCAGATTGGTTGCCAAAGGTTACTCCCAGATTGAAGGCCTTGACTATGATCAGGTCTTCTCTCCAGTCGTACGCTTTGAGACTGTACGCCTAATCCTCGCCTTAGCTGCGCTTGAGGATATGCACGTCTCCGGACTCGACGTCCGAAATGCCTATCTGTATGGCAAGCTCGACGAGGAAATTTACATGGAGCAGCCTGAAGGCTTTGCAGTACCAGGCCAAGAGCACAAAGTACTCCGGTTACTTCGCGCTCTCTATGGACTTAAGCAGGCAGGGCTTGCGTGGTGGCGCACCCTCAATGAGTCCCTAAAGGAACTTGGCTGTAAACGCCTCGTATCCGACGCCGGAATATTCGTCTATAGGACAAAAGATGGTCGCTTCGTGCTGATCATCGTCTATGTAGACGATGCCATATTTTGTGGCAAGGATAAGACCCTAGTCCTTTCATTAAAGGACCGCTTCATGAAGAAGTGGGAGTGTCGCGACTTAGGCGACGTCAAGGAATTTCTGCGCATGCACATAACTCGGAAAGGACACGAAATCCATCTGGATCAGTGCGCCTACCTTGAGAAAGTGCTGCAGCGCTGTGGCATGCAGAACACTAAATCTGCGCCAACTCCACTCCCTGCTGGATACAAGCCTGTTGCCAATACTGGCACAGCTGACCCAGCGCTTCGAAGCAAGTACCAGACCGTCATCGGTTCCTTGCTATATCTAATGCTTGGAACTCGACCTGACATTTGCTATGCCGTGACATTACTTGCGCAATTTGCAGCAAATCCGTCACAAGACCATTTAAACAGAGCGCTGTATATCTGCCGCTATTTAATTGGTACAAAATCCTATGCGCTAGTTTATGAAGGACAAAGCGGCAATGGATTATTGGCGTGCACTGACTCTGACTGGGCAGACAGCCCAGAAGCCAGGAAGTCACGGTCTGGACACTTCTTAAAGTTCGCGAACCGTGCGTTCAGTTGGCTGTCTAGAAGACAGAAGACAGTTGCCCTGTCATCCACTGAAGCTGAGTATATGTCGCTGAGCGATTGCTCGCGACAAGTAGCCTGGATAAAAATGCTCCTGGAGGAGATTGGCTACAAGCTTGGCCCGCTGCCTATCTGCTCGGACAATCAGGGAGCAATATTTATTAGCTCCAACCCTATCACGGAGCGTCGGTCTAAACATATTGACATTCGCTACCACTACGTGAGGGAGCTAGTAGAGGACAAGAAAGTCGAAGTCTTCTACGTAAGCACTGATGACAATCTGGCAGACCTGTTCACTAAGAACTTGGGTCGTATCAAATTTCTCAAATTTAGAGAAATGCTTGGACTAAGATTCTATGATTAAAAGTCCAATATAGTCGGCTGCACTATGCACCATTTAATGCTTGCGCGCACCTATCGCTGCACTTAGCAAGGGGGAGTGTTGAACAATAGAGAGCGCCTAACTAGGCAGCCGAGTTCACACCGGTACTCCGGGTAACAGGAGTAACACATGCATTGTAGATAGAATCACATGCATCAGGATTGGTACTATACAGTAGCTTAGTCAGACGGTCTTCTACATGTATATAAGGACCCCTGTAGCATAGTACAATCCCAAGTCGCTCAACAGCAACTTTGTGTGCATCAAGCCTCACAGCTAAACAACCAGGTAAGTTAGCGACCCGCTAAACTGCGTAAGATAGCCTGCTCGTCATGCCCTTCAATGTATCGTTCCTTCCTGCTCTCTCCCATGTGCCTAACGGGCTCCTCCCTTGCGCACTTACCCTCAGGTTTGTCCACTGCCTCTACAGCCACTTACATCTCACTCCTTCAACAGGTTATGAGCCCTGCACTCTGCGGTTAACCTTGTTGTTTTATCCCTGCAGGATCCATCAAGACTACACTCCCAGGAGTAAGTGTTGAAGGAGTGAATTGGTAGTGGCTGTAAAGGCGATGAACAAACCTGTGAGGGAACTGCTTAGGGACCCGTTAGGCACACGGGAGAGCAGAGGAAGGAACAATACATTAGAGGGCGTATCCAGCCCAGTATATATACATGTGCGAGACCATCACCTGATAGTCGAGTCATGATGAGTCATAATTGTAAGCTACATGAGTTTATCATTAGTAAGATGGAATCTGGAACTCTAGGTTACCGGTAATATCATATGCTAGGGAGCAGAGGCCTGGATGTCTGGTATCTAATCTACTGATATAGGACGAGAGATAATCGAGTCCTATAGATAAGATAAAGAGCGAAAAGAGAGTAAGTGTACAGTACGGTACGTAGCGTTGCAGAACACAATGTAAGTTCATATCAGGCAAGCCTGATAAGATAACACCTGAAATGGTAGAAGTTCAACAGCAAGCATAGCACTTTGCTAGTCTCCTCATAGACTTAGTGTTTGATGACCTAAAGTGCCAAAAGCACTGAAGGATCATATTTCCAGTGGGCCTTCACGCTGTTTGCACAAAGTTTATCCTCCAATGAGACCTGAGAGAAAGGTTCGTTGATGCCGACTCTACCACATCAACTCCAATCTAGGATCTAATGTTTTTGTGATTCCAGTCACACCCGCTCCCCGCTCCCGTCTGCTCCAACCCTGCTGCCCAGCCTCGTTCACTTGCTGAACAACTTTCCGCTCTCACTCCGTGCCTGCTCCCCGACTTCAAGAAGAAGTGAACCAAAGAAGTCATTGGGATTCTCGAGAAGAAGGTCAGTGCCACCATTGAGCGCTATCAGGCCATCTTTGACAAGAAATACCTCTTCGAGTCGTTGCTCGGAGACTCCCAGTGTGCTCTCCACCGCTTCACCGACCAACTCAATTGGGTCAGCAACAACTTCAATAAGGCCAACAACTGGTCTAAGTAGCAGCGAGACAGTATCTTGCGGGCTTGTCGCTGCATTGGCACCATCGAATTCTTGACGCCGCAGGAACCACTTGTCAAGCAGTACAGAAAGGTCACAAAGGACCTAACAAGCATAGCCAACGGGGGCTACCTGGACTGGATTGTTTTGTAGACAGGTCGGTGCACCTGACATTTTTGTTGCATACATCACTGGAATATATATATAAGTCAAGCATCACATAGTGGCTTCATCTGAGCATTTGCTAGATGAGAATTTGGAAGCAGCAACAGCAGAATCAGCAGCAGAAGAAACTCCATTTGACTGCAAAGGACTACCGCACTTATTCAACTTCACTGAGAAGCAAGACTATCATCAATGACCTGCAGGACCTGACTATGGGCACTGGGCGTGTGAAGATACAGTCTGTAAGAATAGGTGGTCTGGTCCATACACCAAAGGTACAGACTGGGGTATCTCAGTAAACAACTGGCAAGAGACTGATCTATATTCTGAGTTTGCTTCCACAAGTTTTTTCGAGGGTTCTGAACCTGAACCGCAAGATCTTGCATCAATCCCAGAGTACGGATCTCCATCTATCCCTGGCTCTAGAGTGTTTTCTCCAACTCCTGAAGTTTCTCCAGTAAATCTATCTCCATTGTTTGTTCCTACTACTTTACCATCAGATCTATTGAATCTCTTCGAAGAAGATGACGTAGAGGAACTCTTAGCACCGTCTCACAAAGAAGCAAGGGAACCATTCTTGAAAGCTTACCTGCACCCTCTGTTTCTGAAGACTTCTTCGAATTTTATCTCCTTTCCACCACTATGTCGGACATGAAGGCAGACAGCATTTCAGTCCTCAAAAAGTCTTCGTACTACAAGGTGTGGTCGAGCCAGATGCTCAGCTACCTTACGTTCATTGAAGCCAATGAGGCTCTCAAGGCCGGTAACCTCAAGGATGCCAATTACAAGAGGCAAACACCCGAGCAAAGATCCCGGACAGTTACTCAACAATGGTGTCGGCCATCATGGCGACAACCGTTCTCAAGGAGCTGAAGGTTGAGACTCTGGTCAGTAAAATTCTCTCCGAGGAATCTCTCCACTGGTCTGGTATGGGACAGTCTGCATTGAAGACGTCCCAGGTCAAGGTACACAATGGTAATGGTCCTTGCTCGCACTGCGGCAAGAAGCACAGCTCCGAACAATGCTGGATCAAGTACCTGCACCTATGCCCCCAGAAGGGTGGCATCAATGGCAAGAGGAAAGGCAAGGGTGGCAATGGCAACAGTAAAAAGGCGAACACGGTAGTTGTACACACTACCATGGATGGGACAAAGGTCACGCAGTCCGGTTCGTCCTCGTCTAACAGTCAAGGTGCTTCAGTGGTGGAAGTCAAAGAGGTTAAGTACACTGCTTTTATGGACCCTTCATGTAGAGTCTGTCCCCCTCATACTGCTGGTTCTTTAGTGGCTTCATCTCTTGTTGTACATAATGGCACATCTGCTGATGCTGGGTCTGCACAATTGAGCTCATTGTTCTATTGCCCTGGTGTGAATAAGTCTCATTCACATCAATTCAAGTGCATTGTGTGGCTCATGGACTCAGGTGCAAGTCAGATGGTTGTCAACTCACTTGAATACTTCTGGGATTGCAAGCTGTACATGGTTCCCATTGTTTTTGGTACAGCAGGGGATGCTAAGATAGAAGCACTAGGATCTGGCACCATCAAAGGTTTAACAACAGTTGGAACAGAGTGCATTATGATCACCATATCTAATGTCGCATACATTCCTCAAGATTCTGGCTGTCTGTTTTCAACTGGTACTGTGGAAAAATCAGGACATACACTCGTACAAGGTTCAGGTCAGATGGTCATCTATGACCAACCGTTCATGCATGGCAAAGTTTCTGGCAATGTTGTTATAGAAGCACCATACAACTTCCTAAACAACTTGTATTTTTCGTTTATGGATGTCCTGGACAAGAGATCGGCAGCACTGCTGTCTACCCCTTTTCATATCTGGCATCGCTGGATGGGGCATCCGTCTAAGCAAGTTATTCACCGTTTACCTGATTATACCAAGGGTGTCGATCCAGTGGGGGTTGAGGATCAATCCCCTTGTGAAGGTTGTCAATGGGGCAAATCTCGTCGTGCTCCATTCCCCACGTCTTACAAACGTGCTACCAAGCCTCTCAACTTGGTTCATACCGACAAGGATGGTCCTATGCATACCCAAGTAGTCAATGGTGGTTTCAAGTACTTCATTTCATTCCTGGATGATTACACTAGTCTAGGATGGGCCTATTACCTTCCTCACAAGTCTGAGTCGCTCCAAGCATTTGAAGACTTTAAGGCATGGGCTGAGAATGTTACTGGTCATAAATTCATCAATGTACGCTCGGATTGAGGGGGGGAATACACTTCTGATGCTTTCACAGCCCGTCTTAAATTCTATGGAATTGTTCACCAAAAGATGGTAGCACACTCGCCTCAGCAAAATGGGTGAGCTGAACACTGGAATTGCACAATCATGGAAAAGGCTATGGCTATGCTTCACCACACTGGTCTAAGCCACAGTTTTTGGCAACTTGCGGTTGATACCACTGTCCATATTTACAATTGCCAGCCTATGCGACGCCTTAAATGGCAATGCCCAATAACTCTCTGGGATGGCACGGTCCCGGATATTTCATACTTCAGAGTATTTGGTTGCAAGGCATTCATGCATGTGCCAAAGGAATGAAGGGAAACTTGACAAGAAGGCAGTCGAGATGATCTTTGTTGGATATGAGCAAGGCTCCAAGGGCTACAAGTTCTGGGACGCCTCCAGTTGACGGATCGTTGTGTCTCGTGATGTGACCTTCAATGAAGATTCCTTCCCGGCACGTAAGGATTTGGCTAACCCGAAGACTCTGAGACCACCACTGTTCAATCCTGTAGACTCTGATTCTGACAATGATGACGAGGAACAGATCAATATACCACTTCCTCTACCGGTAGAGAGCGAAGATGTTCAAGAGGACATTGACGAACCGGAACCAGTGGGAGAACCTGATCGTCAGCTCCCTGAACCTGCACAACATCCTGAACCTGTTCAACCTCCTCAGCCTGAGTATTCTTGTCCTAGACATGAGAATGCTGGGAGAAATCCAACAGGAATAAGGACAATGTTTATGGTGATGAGCCTCCAGCTTGGATCAACCACCACACTGATACTCATGGAGATCAGCGTGCGGAAGCATTTATGATACTGCAGGCTCTCAAGGAAGCTAGCTACTCTGAGTCAGTTCCTACTTCGCGTTCAGACACAAGGAAATTCCCTGAGTGGGACCACTGGCATGCTGCTGAAGGCTCTGAGATGAAGTCTCACGAACAAAACGGCACCTGGATCTTGGTTCCCCGTCCCAAGAACAGGAAGATTGTCAGGAATGGATGGGTGTATGCGCGAAAGCACGATGGCCAGTACAAGGCCCAGGTAGTAGCAAAGGGCTTCACTCAAGTCTGGGGTGAAGACTACCATGAGACATTTTCTCCAGTCGCTCATTTTGAATCTTTGAGATACATGTTTGCCCATGCAGCGCTTGAAGACTGGGAGATGGACTCTATGGATGTCAAGACAGCCTTCCTCAACAGTGAACTTGAAGAGGAAATTTACATGGAGCAGCCCGAAGGCTGGGTAGTTCCAGGCAAGGAGGATTGGGTCTGCCTCCTCAAGAAGGCCATCTATGGTCTTAAGCAAGTGTCTCATCAATGGAACACTAAGATCCACAAAACCCTTTTGAACCAAGGGTTCATCCGGACATATTCGGATGCTGATGTTTATGTCTACCCCAGTGAAACCAACAGTCAAGTCTGTTATGTAGTACTCTACATTGACGACTTATTACTTCTTGGGGATTCTAAATCATTCATCGAACAAATCAAGAATCATCTCGAGAAGGAATACCAGATGACTGACCTTGGACCAGTAGAGTGTTTTCTAGGACTCAGGATTCGTCAAGATCGTCAAAAGCGACAGATCTTGGTTGATCAATCTGAATATGTTCAGACCGTTTTGGAGAGGTTTCAAATGTCTGACTGCAAGCCTGAAAAGACACCTCTACCTGCTGGTTCAGTTTTGGAGAAGAGCATGGAAACCGCAACGGATGTGTTCCGCACTCATTACCAGAGCATTATTGGTAGCATCATGTATGCTATGCTCAGTACTCGGCCTGATCTTGCTTTTTCCGTAATGAGACTTGCCAAGTTTGCCTCAAACCGATCAAAGCAACACCTGCGCCTAGCCCAATACGTCTTGCGCTACCTTAGGGGAACAAAAGACTATGTGCTTTGTTATGACGGAGCTTCCAACTCTGGGTTAATCACCTATTCAGACTCAGACTGGGCAGAAGACCATGACAATAGGCACTCCACAAGCGGCTTTGTGTTCCTCATGGCCAATTGTGTCATTTCTTGGGTTTCCAGACACCAACCCACCATTTCTCTCTCTTCAACAGAAGCAGAGTACGAGGCCACCTCAGATGCATGTCGTCAAATGGCATGGCTTCGGAACTTCGGACAAGAGCTCAGTGACAACATGACTGCTCCTATTCCCTTGTGTCTGGACAACCAAGGAAGCATTTTCCTTGCAGTTAATCCTGCCGTGGACTGCCACACAAAACACATCGAAATACAGTATCACTTCATTCGAGAATTCTATGAGAAGGGTGAAACCAATATCTTCTTTGTTGTGAGCGAAGACCAGCTTGCAGATGTGTTGACCAAGAACATTCCTCTCTCTGGAATAGAGAAGCTTTGAATGTCAACTGGCATGGTCATAGTGTCTTGAACAAGTGGGAGTGTGGAACTTCTACCATTTCAGGTGTTATCTTATCAGGCTTGCCTGATATGGACTTGTATTGTGTTCTGCAATGCTACGTACCTTACTGTATGCTTACCTTCCTTTTTCGCTCTTATCTTATCTGCAGGACTCATTATGTCTCGTCCTGGCTCAGTAGATTAGATTACGGACCTCTGGGCCTCTGCTCCTTAGCATATGATATTACCGGTAACCAGGAGTTCTGGCTTTCTGTCTTACTAACACTGACTCACATAGATTACGATTATGACTCATGATGACTCGACCATCAGATGATGGTCCCCCCACATGTATATATACTGGGCTCAGATGCCCTCTGATGTATTGTTCCTTCCTGCTATCTCCCGTGTGCCTAACGGGCTCCTCCCTCTAGCAGTTCCCCTCAGGTTCATTCGCTGCCTTATAGCCACTTCCAACTCACTCCTTCAACAGACATTCAATCACATAGCTTATCTCTCAAGACATTGAAAGACGACCAGCACATCTGTGTGGCGCATTGAAGACATGTAATCCAAGAGAAAATCATGCTGTACCATATCATCAGTCGCCACTCGGCAGTGGTTTGGCGTGGCGCATCGCTCATTCATTTGTGATCCATCAGCTTTGCATCACGTGTGCGCATATAGGCGGTCGCATCCTGAGTTGCGACTTGCACACCGTCTCCCATGTCAGCCCTCTCCCCTGCCATTCTCTCCCCCACTGTTCTCTCCCCCGCCGTTCTCTCCCCTGTCCTCTCCCCGCTGTCCTCATCCTCTCCCCGCCATCCTCTTTCCCGTTTCCTTGTCCCTTTGGTGAACACCATGAGGTCAACATATGATCCTGGACCCCATCAGCGGCGCTACGGGGCGCACATATGTGGCCTGGTGCAGCTCAGCCTGCATATATGCACTTCTATTGTGCTAAAAGAAGCCCTACATATTGGCGAGTGGTATAATTAGTGCTGGGTTGAGTCCTTCTCCCTCTAAGTTGTCTCGTGCATGTCCTGACGGTCGCACGGCGTCAGGGTCAGTAACACAAAACAAACACACACCAAAGACACAAGATGAAGACACATGGCTGCACACATAGCGCAGACGATAGAGCATAAACAGACTCAGCTAAAGAATGTGGCACAGGTATGTCATCCCAGACTCATGCCCTTCTCGGAGGCTCACCTGGGGCACTTGACTTAGGAATAGGACACTCTTCACAGTCAACGCACGGACATGCTCGACTCTATCCTTGAGACTCTTGGGGACCAAGTTGTTCTGCCAGACTTCCATACTACCGCATCGCCTGACGTGTCTCCGTTTGGCATACCTCAAGATTTGAATGAAGAACAAGACACCGAGGAGACCCAACCAGGCACCAGCCCTACAGACACACTGAGGAATATTCCGCACCACATGGATCCTCATGTCATGGTGGATGGACGGACCACATGCAATAGAGGATATGTTAGATAGAGTTGAAAGCAACTGCAGTGCACTAGATGTGAGTAGTTCCCTAGTTGTTGTGAATGAGGAACCGAGTTGTATGGCTTAGACATTGCTTGCGTGCATGGTGGACCATCCGGAGTACCTTATGGCCTCTATTGCAGCAATTGAGGACAACATGCCTGCAGAGACCTCGCTTCCCTTGTTTGACAATATCTTTACTGCCCAGGAAGATGCTAAGGAGAACATGGCTGCACATCTCGAGAGCCTTGCTGCACACTACAAACAAATGTCCAATATTCTCCACAAGCACAAGGCAGATGAAGAGACCCTAACTGCTTTCCCTCACCAGCAATGATACTTGTCTCTTTTCCTTTCCCATCTGCCCGCTGCTGTGTCCTCCCATGTATCATAGTTTACACAGGTTATTTTATATTTGCATGCGCTATGGCGTGTTCTTCGCACTGACTTATCTGACATTTGGTACAAATGCAAGGATCAGATAAGTGAAATATATTGCACAGTCAATGTAAGAGGTGCGTGTGCAAGCACCATGTCTGTCATGGACAGTAAGCACACCTTTTCCCCGCTTACCATGTCTTTGGCCCGCTTACTCATGTCTCAGTGCTCCACATCACCGCTGTATGACGTCACCTTGGCTGCTCAAGACAAAGCAGAGATGGTAAGCGGCAGTCACCCAACTCGACAGAGGTGATAGATAGGACAACATCAGGTAAGTTTTGCTATACAATTCAGATGTAGCATACATGCTCATATGATGTGAGATCTGTGAAATGCACTTTTGGCGATGGGGCCATGGAGGATTCAGCCGGGGAGAGTGACTAGTATTATATGGTAAATCATTCATTTGTTGTCCGTACTACTATTACTACAGCATGATTATCTGCATCATGTGTTCATGTGAGTCATCAGCAAAAGTGCATTTTGCAGATATCACAAGTGGTGCAATGCATGGCTCACCTCATAAGAGTTACTAAGATGTCAGCAGATAAGTAAACATCTTTCTGAAATCATATTGAATGTCAGCCTCTTGTAAGATGAAACTTGACTTTAGACAACATAGCTTATCTGTCAAGACATTGAAAGACAAGTGGCATATCTGTGTGATGTCTTGAAGGCTGGGTTATTGCGAAATTATTGAGGCCGATGTATGGCCGAGCAGTACCTCCGGGCACCTATTTCTTCCAACTTTGAATATTCGCAGAGTCAGCCTTGAATCATGTGCATGCATATAGGCGGTCATGTCTTGAGTTGCAACTCCTTGCACACAGTCTCCCAATGCCCATGGCTTACAAGCACAAGTCCACCCACCTTGGCTCTCTCCCCTGTTGCCCGCTCTCCACCATCTGCTCCCCGCTGTCCTTGTCCTCCCATCCTCTCCCTTGTCGCCTTGATGAGCTCTGTGAGGTCAAAACATGATCCCAGACCCCATCAGCGGCACTGTGGGGTGCATCTATGCGGCCTGGTGCTGCTCAGGCCACATATATGCACTTCTATTGTGCTAATGAAGCTTATATATTGGTGAATGGCAAATACTGAGAGTGCTGGGGCACGTCCTTCTATGGCTCTATACACAAGGGCAGAAACCAAGACACAGTACGACACCATACAGGCATTCCTCAAGATTATAGAAGAGATGAAGGGTGTGGGCAAGGACTCGAGCAAGATGTGAGTGAGTGTCACTTGTCTTGCTCTTTGTGATTGCTTCCTGCACACTGTCATGCCCCTTCCATCTTACTGCCATATCAACCTTAACACAAGATGTATATAGTAAGAGCTCCAGAGTATGGTGGGGGAGTGATCCAGGATTTTCATCCTGACAGCCTCTCATTGCCAACGACACAATGGCTACATAGGTCGTATCCAGACCCTTGCCTTAGGCCTATGTGGAATGGGGATGGACCATCTGCATGTAGCCTTGAGCTGTTCATGACAATGTCTTCACTATAAAATCACTGACTGTATTGCTCACCAGTGCAGCCACCTACTGCGTGGCAGAACTTATGGGCGTATTTGGCAGTCAGGTTATGTCCCTGGTGGTGGAGATAGTGACCACATGCCTCAAGCTCTACCATACCTCCTCTGTGGTAAGCATTGCGGAATGATGCAGGATATACTGGCTCACAGTAGCTGTCAGCCAATCATCCCACTTGGTGCACTAGAAAAGACAGTGCTGATGGCTAAGCGCGCAGTCACCAATGCACTAGTCAAAGACATCATCAAACAGATGAAGCATGCACTCAGTGACAAAGCCCTACCAATACAACGTGCTGCATGTAATGTGAGCAACCTTTTGTATGCATGCAAACCGTTGTCTAAGTAAAGCTAGATTTTGGTTCTCATGTATCCAGCGGATGTGCATGTCTAGTGTCTGATGTTGATCCACTGGTCATCATATGCACAAGGAGCCTGGAGGGTGTGGACCAGCTCACACAGTGCTCCCTCGCCAAACTTGTTGCACACATCCTTGTTGAACTTCTACCCTTTCAGGTGTTATCTTATCAGGCTTGCCTGATATGGACTTACATTGTGTTCTGCAATGCTACGTACCTTACTGTATGCTCACCTTCCTTTTTCACTCTTATCTTATCTGCAGGACTCGTTATCTCTTGTCCTGGCTCAGTAGATTAGATTACAGACCTCCAGGCCTCCGCTCCTTAGGCATATGATATTGCCGGTAACCTGGAGTTCTGGTTCCCGTCTTACTACTGATTACTCGTGTAGCTTACGCTGATGACTCATGACAGTCTCTCACATGTATATATACTGGGCTCAGATGCCCTCTAATGTATCATTCCTTCCTGCTCTCTCCCTTGAGCAGTTTCCCTCAGGTTTGTTTCATTGCCTTACAGCCACTACATCTCACTACTTCAACAATCCCTGCCACCACTCAGGTTCAGTGGGTCGTTCCCACCCCTGAGCCACCAAAGAAGGCGAAGAAGGGCCAGAACATGCCTGAAGACAACGAAGATACATTACCGGGTATGCATATACAAGCGGAGAAAGCAAAGCCAGTGATGACGCCACAAGAGATGCTCGCACAGCTCTCTGTGCAGTTTAACCTTGCCGCCCTACTAGTACTTGCAGACATCCCCGAGTGGCCACTCTACCTGAGCTACGACATCAGCGCGAAGGTGTTCGACTTGTCGGTGCAGCTGCTAAAGCGAGTGGGCGAGCATGAGGTGCATGTCACGCATACGGAAATTGAAGTTGCTTGGATGTGCATCACTGCGCTGATGGCACTGGGGCCGAACTTTGTGCATGTGCACCTGCCACAGATCCTTGTCCTCTGCACTCCTGAAGCTGGTCCACTGCTGTGTTTCCATCACATGTATCATAGTTTCTGCAGGTTATTTTATATTCACATGCGCTATGGCGCGTTCCTCGCACTGACTTATCTGACATTTGGTACGAATGCAAAGATCAGATAAGTGAAATATATTGCACAGTCAATGTAAGAAGTGCACATGCAAGCACCATGTCTGTCACGGACAGTAAGCATGCTTTTTCCCCACTTACCATGTCTTTTGTCCACTTACTCATGTCTCAGCGCCTGACATCACTGCTTTATGATGTCGCCTTGGCTGCTTAAGACATTGCATAGAAGGTAAGTAGAAGTCATGCAACTCGACATAGGCATGAGAAAGGGAGATATCAGGAAAGATGTTCTATACAACTCATATGTAGCATACATGGTCAGATGATGTGAGATAGTCTACATGCACTTTTGGCGATGGTGAACACTCACCGCCATACAAGTGCCCACTTGCTTGGCAACTCACAGCACTTGCGGTGTCAATGCGAAGCCTTGTGGTGGCCAAGTCCGGCTCCTTCATCCCCACTGAACTTATTGCAATGCACCGGGATTCGAATCGGACAATCAAGGCCATGGATTGTGTGTCAATGACACTGGAGCAGTGCATCATTCACATGGGCACTTCATTGTGCATGTGACTGGTCTTGCCCTCATGCCAAAGAGGAACAGCTCAGCAGAGCCAACAATGAGCCCGTGCAGTTGAAGGAATGTGATCTTGGCGACAAAGTTCAACGTGACCTTCAGGTAGCAAAGTGTGTGGGTCAACTATAATGTAGAGCTCTTGCCTTGCTATTGATGCATAATTCCCCAGAGTTGCACTCCATCTCTGTGTTGAAAGGAGTGAAATTGTAGTGGCTGTAAAGGCAGCGAAACGAACCTATGAGGGAACTGCTGAGAGAGTCCTGTTAGGCACACAGGAAAGCAGATGAAGGAACGATTACATTAGAGGGCATTTGAGCCCAGTATATATACATGAGAGGAAGGCATTATCTGATCGTACAGTATGCCTATCAGATGAGGCCTGAGTCGTTAGTCATCATCGTAAGCTTCATGAGTAAGTGTTAGTAAGACGGTAAACGGAACTATAGATAACCGTCAATATCATATGACAAGGGAGTGGAGTTCTGATACCGAATGGAGTACCGAATGGATACCGAGTGGAATGCCGACTGGAACTCGGTATAATCAACTATATATGAGAAGAAAAGGAATGTAATCTACGTATAGTAGCATAGCAGAACATAAGATAAGTCCTCATCAGGAGAGCCTGATTATATAATGTATGAAATAGTAGAAGTTCAACACTCTGAGCCCAAGTCAGTGGTCATACTGTGAGCTCCCTGTGAGCTAGTGCACAGTGAAGTAGGTGCCGTTAATTTACATCAGCTACTTTACACAGTAAATCACCAGTAAATTACAGGAGGTCGACGAGGGGGGGTGTAAAGTAGGGTAAAGCACATCGGGGGATCTAGTACTTAGCCATGCAGACCTCGCGACAATACACCAGAGGTATCTGCGTGCACAATGTCTCTCAGAGACCCCCCTTCACACTATGCTGCAATGGCTCTGAAGGCCTAGCCTGTGACTTCAAATGCCTCAAGCTGTATCTCCGAAAGCTACAAACACCTCAAGCTGTATCTCCGAAAGCTACAAACACCTCAAGCTGTATCTACAAAAGCTACCACCAGCCCTACCGTACCGGACAGCCAGGGAGTCTGACTTGGACTTCACGCACTTTGTGGATGATGACTTCGCGAAGGAGGAAGGTGTCAATGCCGCAGTCAATCGACAACTCGAGTGAATGCCACTTGGTCCGCGCACTGGGGTCGTATAACACGTTCGTACTGAGGGAGCGTGGTCCTGGCAGTGAAGCCCTCGCATATGTGCTCGAGGACTTCTGCGCGCAATTTTCGGACGATATTCGTCTTGACTCTTCACAAACGGGTTGATGATTCCATTCGTGCTGTGGCCAATGTCTACTTAAGCCATGTAGTGCCAGTGAGATGAGATCATATTATGCAATATGAGGCTATAAAGTCTGATTTGTGCACACCTCGTTGTTCTCGAGGATGCTGACTCCTCTGAATCTTCACAGGACCCAAGTGTAGCAGAGACACCTGAGCTTAGGGGCAAGCATCCCCTGACCAGCAGTTCTGTGTCCAAGCCTGGTGAGAAGCAAACCAGCGCGGAAGACTCAGACACCGATCCCGACGAGGACGAAGACGCTATGATGGAGCTGCGAACACTCGTTGGTGACCTCGATTTTTCGGAGCGACTCGGAGATCGGTTCGTCGCAGACCGCAAAGACCGCATTATTGTTGCTTCACAGTTCTTGCGAGATGTACTCACTGGTGCACCAATAGCATCGCAGACCGCTGCTCGACACGATCTCAGTCGACGGCGCAATCAACTCGGGTGGAGGACCTCGATTGGGCCAAGTAGTGAACAGGTAAATCACAGTAGCCACTCTCTTTAGCACGTAATTCACTGTGATTTACATCGTATGTAATTTACCGTAAATGACACCGGTCAAACAGGCCAGCCTCCAGGCGACCTGCTACTTAACCGTCAAGCAGGGGTTGGGATCTAATTCACCGCGCACTACTATGAGCGACGCAGCACTGCGCAGCCCGCGTTGGGCCCAGGAAAGGCAAACATGGCCTCATTAGGACAGTGGCTGCGTCACTGGGTCCACTGCGCCGTCTAGCGCAGTTATGATAACGCGGCCTGCCAGTGGCATATAAGCTTCGAGGTCGATACTTCCTCTTCTTGCTCCCTAACCACCATGTCTACACCTCCGATCCACATCAAACTCTCCCGCCCGCCCAGCGGACTCACCCGCAAGGTCGCCTTCGACGCGCGCCCCGCCTGGGAGGAGCTTGCAGCCCGCATTGAAAGATTCTACGAGATCCCCAAGGAGCACGTCGCCGTGTCCTATGTCGATAACGAAGGCGATGAGGTGACGATGAACACAGAGACCGAGCTCCAGGACTTATACAGCGCCCAACCCAACGTCTCGGACACAATTCGGTTTGTCGTGCGCGACCTACACAACCCTCGCGACAGCTCTGCAGGGCCCGCCGCTCCCTCTGGCTCTACCTCGGCCAGTGGTCCTGCTAGTGACGCTGGCGCGGCGGGTTACATCGGCCCTGCCGTACAGTTCGCAGACAACATGGCGAATGTGATCGCCTCCTTCGCTGAGATGGGCGGCGCCAACCGTGAGGTCGTCGACGGCATTCGCACTGCTGTCCGCAGGGGTGCTCCTTTGTGGCAGCAGGCTGTACCTGGCTTCCAGTTCGGGCCGTACCCGCCGCCACCAGGCACGCCGCCGCCGCCTGGCGGACGCCGTCGCCACCGGGGTCCCCCTCATCGCTATGGCTCCACCCCTCCCCCTCCTCGCCATGGCTCCTCCCCTCCCCCTCGCCCGCGCAGCCCTGACCGTCGCCCCCCCACCTCTGACCGTCGCATGCACAGCCCTCCCCGTCGCCAGTGCAGTGATTACGACTCGCGCGAGCAGGATTACCACCGCGAACGACATGACCACCGTCACCACCATGGCCCTCCTCCCCCGCACCCTGCCTTCCCTGGCGCGTGGCCACAGCCCGGACCACCACCGCCTCCCCCAGTGAACGTCAACGAGTTTGTCCGTGATACTGGAGATGATGTCCCGCCCATACCCGGCGCCATTCCTCCTCCGCCACATGTCGTCAATGACACTCGCCCGCGTCCGCGCTTGCCCCACGAGGAGCTGAATCTCCTCACGAGCATCTTCGCAGGTGGAGTGCGTAACCCTGGCTCAGGGCCATATGGTACGCATAATGGTGGTCCGTGGGGTCTCAATGGTGCTGCGTGGGGTCCCAATGTCAGTCCGGGGACGTGGGTGCCTGACGGTATGTGGGGTCAGTTTGATACGAGTGCTCGGCGCCGTTCACCGGGGAAGGGGAAGGAGAGCTCGTCGGAGTCGGAGGCGGACGAGAAGAAGTAACTTCGGTGTGCTAGGGTATCGAGACGTCTTGCGAGATTGTTAAGTGTACAACAGTAGAGTGAATAGCAGTGATTCAGTGGGCGATATACAGATTTATACAACATTTGCTTGGTTGCATGAAGCACGGAAGTGCCAGCTGGGGCAAGTCACTTCATCGAGGGTTTGACGACATATATCTTCGCTAGATGTTGTCAACTAAAACACTGCCTCTGCGGACCGGTCACCACTGACGCGAAAAGGTATTGACCAAAGAAGCAAGCCTACAAAGCACGCCGACTTGTAACAGTCCACCTACTTGATCAGATCTCACCGACGGGCCTGGATTATCCGGCCCGTGCCTCTGGGTCGGAACTTGTGCCCGCAGTCGTGGTAGTCTCGAATAGGTGACCAAGTGGGAGCACGGATGGACATGCCATGGGGTACGGTGCACTTGAAGCCGGTGCATAACTTTGTGTTCGATTCACTCCGGCCTCTTTTCGCTTGGTAGCTTCTAATTTCCGCTTGCGTTCTCCCTCAAACTTCCCGAAGGAGAGGATGTCCCATGTAGCCGGCCCCCGGCTGCGGAACAATGGTGGCTTACTATCCGAGCCTGTGGCGCACCAACGAACTATTCGATGCGATTTGGGGCACGACGGCCTCCCTGTCGTCATAGACCGTACTACCGGAGCCACTCAGAGGAAAGTAGAGGGGAAAGTAGATTCAGCTACGCCGATGTCGTGCTTCTTCTGAACTGGGAGGTGCACCTTTCGTCTACAAAAATCTGACAAAAATCGGGACGATTGTATTACACATATTTTTATGATTGGGAACTTATATATTCACCATTGCAGCAGTTATTAGTATCGATGTCTTCTCACCACTACCCGTATGTCAGCAGTATATACCCAGGCCAGTATGCGCATTGCCTGGTCTCAAGTATATTGATAGCTGGCCACATCCCGCCTTTCCCGGGGATCTGGCTAGCTCTCACAGCTCACTCAGTGGGAATACTAGTCTCCGACTGAATGCCTGGCCTTCCTTGTCGAGTGCCGGAGATCTAGATGCTCATTCAGAGAAAGGGCTGTCAAGCCCATCCTGCTTTGGCGGAAGGAGACTCAGGTACCATGCGAAAGGGAAACATGTCTCCGAGTCCGTCAGGATGGACGAACCCATGATCAATAGTGCCCTACGCGCACAATTACAGCACTGACCATAAGATGTGTCTATAAATTTGACCGGCGAAGATCCAAAGTCACGGTGCAACTATGGCCCGCTATTTGTCGAGTCGGGCATCGTCGGTGTCCTCTTACGTTTGCGTGCGGACGTTGTGTCGAACATATATGCCGATCAAGGTATGGGAGACAGATACGACTATATTGTAACTTCCCACTGCATTGCCTGGGCGGCTTTAGGTCAAAAACCCCCGGTGCTGTCAATGCTGACTTCCTTAACGAGATCACATTTTTCATCAAGCTGACAACGTACCGAAATTATCTGTTGGCATACAGGGAGAAAGATGATAGCCATTAGCAGCTGCCAATGCCGCTCATTTGAAGGCTGCTGTGACAGGACATCGCATAATTCTCCTTTCTGGCCACCGTCTTAATGCCGCGTTACTACCGTAGGCACTGATCATGAGCTACCGTCTTCTCTACACATTGCTAGCCACACACCGGCAATCGCATCGGATGCCCTTGATCCTCGCAGCGCCCAGTGTCATCCAAGGGGAAGTTCTTCGTCATACCTTGTTCATTCAATTGATAGTAGGTATCAATATTCACTTCATATCAAAGTGGGAGGGTGCGTAGGCCGATATAGTGATTCGGCAACCCCGGGGCTACGGCTCCTCATGCGTATGGGGAGGTGAAGAGGCCCCCATATTCGGATCGCGAATGTTCTCAAAGTCAATGCAAAACTTGCAGTTCTGCAGGGAGAGGAACAGATGCCGCGACTGTTATATAGAGGCCTGGGCGAAGAGAGCCCCACGCTAGGCCAACACTCACATCCTACCACCCGGTCGACAATGTGCTTCATTCTGATTTTGAGCCGCGAGTACCTCGGTTGTGGCCACCGACTCCCCGTGCAAAACCTCTACGTGAGCTGGACCCATCGGCGGGACAAGCCCAAACCCACTGACGCCCTGTGTAGGTCGACTGCGCGAGGACGATGTGCGTCATGAGTCCCCGCCACAACGTGGAAGAGCATGACTGTGCAAACGAATGCGACCAAAGGTAGATGCGCATTTCATTGAGCAAACACGCACCAGAGCCGCTGATAATGCCCGTAGGATGTTGGAGGATCAACATCTCGTAAGAGAGACAGTCGAGAGAGTCTGTGAACCGTGTGCTGGACAGCCTCCACCGGTGGTGACAGGTAACCAGGGGAAACACAGGAGAGTGTAGTGAATGAGGCTGGAGAGGCATGGTTTGAAAGGGATCTCACCGTGTATGACATTATTATCAATCAATGTACGAACATGGGTATCATCTGCCACACCACTGGAGTTTCCGGTCATGTTTCACCGAAGGGTATACTCGTACCGCTCGTTAAGACGATGGTTCCGGCGGGCCATACGTGTGGCTGAGCTTCGCCCTCCTCAAAATCTGCTACCACCTTGCTCCTCGCGGCCGCTGCCATCCCGCCGTCCAAAATGCCGGGCGCAAGGAATCAAGAAGCAAGGCGGCGACAATAACGGAGACTCGACAGGGGAAGGTCCAAGGGAGGATGCGTGGAGGATGTGAGTGGGGGATGGATATATATCACGCGGACGGTGCCCGCTGACCGAGACCGCGCCCGCCCAGCAGTTTGGCTGCCATATCGCAGCGCCAGATTCGGCTCGGCGACTTGCGACTGCGCGACCCAGATCCATACTGTGATGCCCACTCCTCCTCCTCCTCCTCCTCCTCCTCCTCCTCACCTTCCTACCGAACCGGACTTCAATATCGTTTATATCACCGCGCGTTGTTTATTGCACTCTTCGTCCTTCGTCGGCTAGCAGTGATGTCTCGAAGCATCGTCGATAAGCCGAAACAAGGTCTTCAACCGGACTTGCTCCGTTAGGCTGGTCTTCGCGACCTCCTCGGGTGGGGGTGGAATGAGTAGGCCCATCGACAGGTTGTGTAAGAGACCGGGTCTTTGGAGGAGAGCATCCAGCGACGGATGATGCTTATCTGGGTCCTACACTAGCCTGTTTCGATGCAGCACAGAAACTAGTGGTAACTGTGAGTCTACGGCCGCAACTTGTGTCATTCATCTAATAATACTTACCGAAGTGTGGCACGCGAGGCTGTGGCTCGCGGGCTGCTATGCTCCTGGTGCTATGGGATGACATATACGGGACCGACCCCACATTTCCACGGTGATAGCCGAGTCCCGACAAACACGCCACGACAGGAGGAGCGCAGGAGGAGGTGCACACCGTGACACCCCAATCATGCCAGTAGGCTTGTGCCAGTTACGACCGAGTTACAATTTCGTGATGGTCACCTCATCTTGGCTTTGCCTGAACCCGGCTCACTGAACCACCTCCTTTCATCTGCACCTTGTCAGAGGTTGATGAAGAACCGGCGCATCTAGGGATCCGCGTTCGTGTGAGGCCGCTGTTTTGAGTCATTGTCACGTAGCACACTGGATGCGGGGTGCGCCCCGATACGCCACCACAGACGGGGCCACTCAGAATCTTCGCTCTTCGCTCTCGCCCCGCTTTATTCGGCCACAGCGTCGACGCCGTCCGCTATATCAACGCTGGATTGAATTCAGGGTACCCGCGTCTGCTAGCTAGGCGATACTTCCTGCATATGACAACCCTCGCGCCGACTACCGCGGGGTTGACAACGAGGGCCCTCCCCTCTTACTCTTTGGCAACGGTCTTGACACTCTTAGGACTTTCGAGGTTGGGAATCAGTAGAACACTCGAGGATGATGGACAGCTGCGTGCGTCGTGCATCAGAGTTGGGGTACGATGGGCGAGATCGAAGTGGACACGGCCTCCAGATTAGTCATACGTCTGACTCTTGAAAGGCTCAACTTGCGCTTTGATACTCATCTCTTCCCAAAGACCGAATTCAGCCTACTCCCTGACTGGCGGACCTGTTGTCATGTACAGGCTCAATCTCCGGACTGGACATCGTCATAATCGTGAGCGTGCAACATTGTCGTCGGTGGTCATTGTCTAACCTGTTGTAAGGCGACTACGTGGTTCGTCCTTCACTTCTTCTATGCTGCCTCTAGCTGATATAGATCCGGAATTACATAGAACATTGGAATCACGATCTTTACATTGATCGCTCGCAGCTCAAAGGATATGCTGCTTGCGTATGCGCTCGTTCTGCCTACGGGAATATCTGGAAATCCAAAGGCTTCCTGTATGTGATATCTTCACTGGAGATGTTCAACCACACCACGCTGCTCAGCGACGGCAGGTTCAACGCGACGAAGAACGAGGGACTCGGGCCAACATACTTCTCCGCGACAAACGCACGCTGCCGGATCACGTCGAACTTATCGTGACGCACATCGCGCTCTAACACTGCAACGACCCAAAGTCGTTCGTCCTCTTGCGGAACAAGTGGATAAAAGCAGGAGCACGTCGTCTGCAATGGGGTACTGAAAGAAGATGCAGGTGTACAAACGGATCCCGCTGGTGGTACATCAGGAAAGCGTCACACGTTCTAACGTGGTCTAACACGCCTGGCCGGTCTGGCACGGCTCTAACGCACCTGGTTGTCTGGCGCGTCCGCGACTTAGAGCTTATAGTGCCTCATTTTATGGGCAAAATTAGGGTTACATTCTGGCACTGTCCGCTCATCTGCCCCGGCCTGCTGACTCCTGCCACATTGACGTTATGCAGACCCTCACTCTCATTTCATTCTGTTTCCTCCACCCACACTCATTTTTCCTACACTGTCATTCATTTTCAAGGCACCTATTTGTTGAAATTCTACCATTTCAGGCATTATCTTATCAGGCTTGCCTGATATGGACTTGTATTATGTTCTGCAATGCTACGTACCTTACTGTATGATCACCTTCCTTTTTCGCTCTTATCTTATCTGCAGGACTTGTTATCTCTCATCCTGGCTCAGTAGATTAGATTACGGACCTCCAGGCCTCTGCTCCTTAGGCATCTAATATTGCCAATAACCTGGAGTTCTGGTTCCCATCTTACTAATGATTACTCATGTAGCTTATGCTGATGACTCATGACAGTCTCTCACATGTATATATACTGGGCTTGGATGCCCTTCAATGCATTGTTCCTTCCTGCTCTCTCCTGTGTGCCTAACGGGCCTCTCCTTTGAGTAGTATCCCTCAGGTTTGTTTCACTGCCTTATAGCCACTTCCCTCTCACTCCTTCAACAGGTTATGAGTGCTGCACTCTGCACTTAACCTTGTTGTTGTTGTTTTATCCCTGCAGGATCTATCAAGACTATGCTCCTAGGACTAAGTGTAGTGTTTTGCTAGTCTTATCAGAGACTCAGCATTTGATGACCTGAAGTGCCAAAAGCACTGAAGGATTGTATTTCCAGTGGGCCTTCACACCATTTGCAAAAAGTTTATTGTCCAACAAAACCTGTGAGAAAGGTTCGTTGATGCCGACTCTACCACATCAACTCCAATCTAGGATCTAACGTCTTTGTGATTCCAGTCACACCCACTCCCCACTCCTGTCTGCTCCAACCCCGCCGCCCAGCCTTGTTCACTTGCTGAATGTCTTTCCACTCCCGCTCCACGCCTGCTTCCCAACTTCAACAAGAAGTCTACTGAAGAAGTCGTCAGGATTCTCGAGAAGAAGGTCAGCACCACCATCAAGCACTACCAAGTGATCTTCAACAAAAAGTACCTCTTTGAGTCGTTGCTCGGAGACTCTCAGCACGTGCTTCACCGCTTTGCCCACCAACTCAATTGGGTCAGCGACAACTTCGACAAGGCCAACAATTGGTCTAAGCAGCAGCATGACAGCATCTCGTGGGGCTGTCACTGCGTTGGCACCGTCGAATTCTTGACACCACAGGAACTGCTCGTTAAGCAGTACAGGAAGGTCACAAAGGACCTTACGAGCATAGCCAATGGGGGCTATTTAGACTGGATTGTTTTGTAGACAGGTCAGCGTACCTAACATTTTTGTTGCATACATACTGGAATATATATAAGTCAAGCATCACATTGTGGCTTTGTCTGAGCATTCACGAGACAAGGATTTGGAAGCAGCAGCAGCAGAATCAGAAACAGAAGAAATTCCCTTCAACTGTCAAGGTTGTTCACATCTCTACAACTCTCTTGAGCATAGAGATTACCATGAAAGAGACAAGGACAAATTTTATCCTTGTGACCAGACCATCTGTAGTAATCGGTTCTCAGGACCATATCACAGAGGTACTAGCTGGGGTGGAATTCCTGTTGAGCATTGGCAAGAAACAGGAACTGTTTATTCTGAGTTCGCTTCCACAAGTTTTTTCGAGGGTTCTGAACCTGAACCGCAACATCTTGCATCAATCCCAGAGTACGGGTCTCCATCTATCCCTGGCTCTAGAGTGTTTTCACCAACTCCTGAAGTTTCTCCTCTAAATCAATCTCCATTGTTTGTTCCTACTACCTTACCGTCAGATCTATTGAATCTCTTCGAAGAAGAGGAACTCTTAGCACTGTCTCAAGAAGAAGTAGAGGAACCAGTACAATCTTCTGACCTTGCTTTTATTCTTGAGAGTTTACCTGCACCCTCCATTTCTGAAGAAGTCTCAGACTTCTTCGAATTTTATCTCCTTTCCACAACACTGTTGGACATGAAGGCAGACAGCATTTCAGTCCTCAAAAAGTCTTCGGACTACAAGGTGTGGTCGAGCCAGATGCTTGGCTACCTCACGTTTATCGAGGCCAATGAGGCTCTCAAGGCCAGTGACCTCAAGGATGCGGACTACAAGAAGGTGAACACCCGAGCCAAGGGTGTCATTCTTATCAGACAACAATTTCCACCACCTCCTCTATGAGAGTGTAGGAGGGGTTGAGGTCATGAAATCGGCAAAGGACATGTGGGCATTGCTCAAGACACATTTTGGTACCCCAAATGCAGCATACATTTGGTCACAGTTTTCGTCTCTCATCAAGTCAAGAGAAATGGACAACAACAAGCCAATGCAGGATCAGATCTCCAAGATCCAAACTGTACTTAAGGACATCGTCAACAGTGGCATTACGTTGGATGAGCCAACTCAGGCTCTCCTCCTGATGTCAAAGATCCTGGACAGCTACTCAACAATGGTGTCAGCCATCATGGCAACAACTGTTCTCAAGGAGCTGAAGGTCGAGACTCTGGTCAGTAAGATTCTCTCCGAGGAATCTCTCCACCAGTCTGGTATGGGACAGTCTGCATCAAAGACTTCCCAAGTCAAGGTACACAATGGTAACAGTCCTTGCTCGCACTGCAGCAAGAAACACGGTTCGGACCAATGCTGGACCAAGTACCCACACCTGCACCCCAAGAAGGGCGGCAACAAGGGCAAGAGGAAAGGAAAGGGTGGCCAAGTCTCATCACACCCCATTCCCCACGTCTTACAAACATGCTACCAAACCTCTCGGGTTGGTTCATACTGACGAGGATGGTCCTATGCATACCCAAACAGTCAATGGTGGTTTCAAGTACTTCATTTTGTTCCTGGACGACTACACTAGTCTAGGACGAGCCCATTACCTTTGTCATAAGTCTGAGTTGCTCCAAGCATTCGAGGATTTTAAGGCATGGGCTGAGAATGTTACTGGTTACAAACTTATCCATGTATGCTCGGATCGAGGGGGGGAATATACATCTGATGCTTTCACGGCCCGTCTTAAATTCTATGGAATAGTTCACCAAAAGACAGTAGCACACTTGCCTCAGCAAAATGGGCGAGCTGAACACTGGAATTGCACGATCATGGAAAAGGCTATGGCTATGCTTCACCACGCTGGCCTAAGTCACAGTTTTTGGCAACTTGTGGTTGATACCGCGGTCCATATTTACAATTGCCAGCCTATGTGATGCCTTAAATGGCAATGCCCGATAACTCTCTGGGATGGCACGGTCCCAGATATTTCATACTTCAGAGTATTTGGTTGCAAGGCATTCATGCATGTGCCAAAGGAATGAAGACAAGGGAAACTTGACAAGAAGGCAGTCGAGATGATCTTTGTTGGATATGAGCAAGGCTCCAAGGGCTACAAGTTCTGGGACACCTCCAGTTGACGGATCGTTGTGTCTCATGATGTGACCTTCAATGAAGATTCCTTTCTGGCATGTAAGGATTTGACCAATCCAAAGACTCTGGGGCCACCATTATTCAATCTTGTAGACTCTGATTCTGAGGATGATGACGAGGAGCAGATCGAAATTTCACTTCCTCTACCGGTAGAGAGCGAAGATGTTCAAGAGGACATTGACGAACCGGAACCAGTGGGAGAACCTGAGAGACAGCTCCCTGAACCTGCACAACATCCTGAACCTGTTCAACCTTCTCAGCCTGAGTATTCTTGCCCTAGACATGAGAATGCTGGGAGAAATCCTAACAGGAATAAGGACAACATTTGTTGTGATGAGCCTCCAGCTCGGATCGACCACCTCACTGATACTCATGGAGATCAGCGTGCGGAAGCATTTATGATACTGCAGGCTCTCAAGGAAGCTAGCTACTCTGAGTCAGTTCCTACCTCACATTCAGACGCAAGGAAATCCCCTGAGTGGGACCACTGGCATGCTGCTGAAGGCTCTGAAATGAAGTCTCATGAGCAGAATGGCACCTGGATCTTGGTTCCCCATCCCAAGAACAGGAAGATTGTCAAGAATAGATGGGTGTATGCATGAAAGCATGATGGCTGGTACAAGGCCTGGTTAGTAGTGAAAGGCTTCACTCAAGTCTGGGGTGAAGACTACCATGAGACATTCTCTCCAGTCACTTGTTTTGAATCTCTGAGATACATGTTTGCCCATGCTGCACTCGAAGACTGGGAGATGGATTCAATGGACATCAAGACAGCATTCCTCAATGGTGAACTCGAAGAGGAAATCTACATGGAACAGCCTGAAGGCTGGGTAGTTCCAGGCAAGGAGGATTGGGTCTGCCTCCTCAAGAAGGCCATCTATGGTCTTAAGCAAGTGTCTCATCAATGGAACACTAAGATCCACAAAACCCTTTTGAACCAAGGGTTCATCCGGACATATTCGGATGCTGATGTTTATGTCTACTCCAGTGAAACCAACAGTCAAGTCTGTTATGTAGTACTCTACATTGACAACTTATTACTTCTTGGGGATTCTAAATCATTCATTGAACAAATCAAGAATCATCTCGAGAAGGAATACCAGAGGACTGACCTTGGACCAGTAGAGTGTTTTCTAGGACTCAGGATTCGTTGAGATCGTCAAAAGCGACAGATATTAGTTGATCAATCTGAATATGACCGTTTTGGAGAGGTTTTAAATGTCTAACTGCAAGCCTGAAAAGACACCTCTACCTGCTGGTTCAGTTTTGGAGAAGAGCACGGAAACCACAACGGATGTGTTCCACACTCAGTACCAGAGCATTATTGGTAGCATCATGTATGCTATGCTCGGTACTCGGCCTGATCTTGCTTTTTCTGTAACAAGACTTGCCAAGTTTGCCTCAAACCCATCAAAGCAACACCTGCGCTTAGCCCAATACGTCTTGCGCTACCTTAGGGGAACAAAAGACTATGCGCTTTGTTACGACAGAGCTTCCAACTCTGGGTTAATCACCTATTCAGACTCAGACTGGGCAGAAGACCATGACAATAGGCACTCCACAAGCGGCTTTGTGTTCCTCATGGCCAATTGTGTCATTTCTTGGGTTTCCAGACACCAACCCACCGTTTCTCTCTCTTCAACAGAAGCAGAGTACAAGGCCACCTCAGATGCATGTCGTCAAATGGCATGGCTTCGGAACTTCGGACAAGAGATCAGTGACAACATGACTGCTCCTACTCCCTTGTGTCTGGACAACCAAGGAAGCATTTTCCTTGTGGTTAATCCTGCCATGGACCGCCGCACAAAACACATCGAAATATGGTATCACTTCATTCGAGAATTCTATGAGAAGGGTGAAACCAATATCTTCTTTGTTGCAAGCAAAGACCAGCTTGCAGATGCATTGACCAAGAATGTTCCTCTCTCTGGAATAGAGAAGCTTCGAATGTCAACTGGCATGGTCATAGTGTCTTGAACAAGTGGGAGTGTTGAACTTCTACCATTTCAGGTGTTATCTTATCAGGCTTGCCTGATATGGACTTACATTGTGTTCTGCAACACTACATACCTTACTGTACACTCACCTTCCTTTTTTGCTCTTATCTTATCTGCAGGACTCGTTATCTATTGTCCTGGCTCAGTAGATTAGATTATGGACCTCCAGGCCTCCGCTCCTTAGCATATGATCTTACCGGTAACCAGGAGTTCCGGCTTTCCATCTTACTAATGCTGACTCATGTAGATTATGATTATGACTCATGATGACTCAACCATCAGGTGATGGTCTCCCCACATGTATATATACTGGGCTCAGATGCCCTCTAATGTATCGTTCCTTCCTGCTCTCTCCTGTGTGCCTAACAGGTCTCTCCCTTGAGCAGTATCCCTCAGGTTCGTTTCACTGCCTTACAGCCACTTCCCTCTCACTCCTTCAACATTATAGACGACATAGATGGTTGATAGTTGTCCATAGCAATGACTCATGGTAGATAGTGTACTATTGTGGCTGTATTAACAAGTTTATATAATGGTGTTGTTAGTTCTGGCATTGACTTGACACAAGCTCCAAGTTTGCCCCAAACAGTGCTGCAAGTCTTGACTTCAGTGCAAGATGCAAAGTCGGAGATGGAAAGATATGTCATTTGTAGGTCCTACTATGAGTACTACCACAGCATGTGAAACCGACATCAGGAAAATGGTGTGTTTCCTGAAAGCATTGTTGAACCTCTACCATTTCAGATGTTATCTAATCAGGCTCTCCTGATATGGACTTATCTTGTGTTCTGCTATGCTACTTACCATACATAGATTACAATTACATTCCTTTTGTTCACTATCTGTAGATTAGATAGCTCACTCCAGACTGCACTGGACCTCCAGCCTCTACAGGCCTCCACTCCTTATCCATGTGATATCACCAGTGATCTGGATTACCAGTCTTTAGGCTTACTCATAATCTTACTAATGCTGACTCACGTAACATACAATTATGACTTGACATGACTCAGGCCTCATCTGATATGCTTACTGTACGATCAGCTGATGCCTTCCTCTCATGTATATATACTGGGCTCAGATGCCCTCTAAATGCATCATTCCTTCCACTGCTTTCCTGTGTGCCTAACAGGTCTCCCTCTAGCAGCTTCCTCTAGGTTTGTTCACTCACCTTCCCAGCCACTCTCCATACTCCTTTCAACAAGCGCCTGACATGGCTGACAAGTGTTGAAAAGGAGTGATAGGGAGTGGCTGTAAAGGCAGAGTGAACGAACCTAGAGGGAGTCCTGTTAGGCACACAGGAAAGCAGAGGAAGGAACGATACATTTAGAGGGCATCTGAGCCCAGTATATATACATGAGAGGCAGGCATGATCTTTTTTTGTTTTTGATTCCTTTTAACGTCCTCGAGGGCAGCGCCCTATGTAGACGCGACGCGTACAACGGGGAAGTAGCTACTGGGGAGGGTGGAGTCAGGGTCGAACTGAGTAAGTACTCTCTGCCGGAGCAGGAGTAGCGGGATGCATGTACAGTATAGTGGGAGTTTATAGTACGAGGATCATAAATATGAAGGTGGTCACACGTCAGTGTAGCCTCTCATGTTGGGGGGGAGTGTAGTTCCGAACATGTGCATGAGGAGAGAGGGGGGAGAGCAAAGAGGGAAGGTAAGGGCATGTACAGTATGCGGAGTGGGTGCTCCCGCCCGGGAGTCACCAGAGTGGCCAAGCCGTCAACGAACTTTCCAGCAGGGCTGACAGACAGGCATGGTATCTCAGTCAGGGGCGGGACTATTTGCATGCACGTCTGGCCACCTCCAGAGCGGCTCCGTTCCCCTGATAGAGTTCGGGCTGTTGTCAGGCTGCTTTGGGTAGGTCTCAGGCAAGGGGCACTAAGGTGGTAGACATCGGGGTACAGTAACGTAAGGTAGGTACTCACATAAGGAAAGAGGGACTCAGGGAGACGTGCATGTCAAGAGGCAGTCGGAAGTGGGGTGCATGTTGTAATTGCGGGTGGTAGGGGATGGTTAGGGGTCGTGGAGGAGTAGGTCGCCGTACGACGCCACGAAGCGGCGTGTGTTGTGAATGAACCGGAATAGTGGCTTCATCGCCTTCGGCTCTGTGAGGAGGTACTGCAGGGTGGTCGCCGGGGGTCCTAGCTTGTAGCGCATGTGTGCGCGGGCCTCCTTGTACTCGGGGCAGTCCAATATGAAGTGAGTGACCGTCTCTCGCGCTTGCTCACACTTGGGGCAGCGGTCGGACTCGACCCCTTGTAAGCAGTGGAGGTGGTGGTTCAGGAGCGCATGTCCGGTACGGAGTTGCGTGAGGATGCTGGCATGTTGATGCGGGAGGGGGGTTATGAGCTGTAGAAACTTCTTCGAAGGGAGGTTGGGGTCTATGCGCGTGGCACGCGCAGTGCACGGTGATGCTATCCACTCAGCACAAGCTGTCTTCTTGAAGGTATCGTTCAGGGCCTGTCGCACCTTGGAGAGGCTGGCCGGGAGCGGCGCGGCCATCAGCCAGCCAGGTAGTTCAGCAGATGCCGTGGCTTTGCCCCGCGCTGCTCGCTTTGCCTCTAGGTCTGCCCGTTCGTTACCGTCGATGTTCCTGTGTCCGGGAACCCACCGGAAGGTCAGTTTAAGCCCGGGGTGGTGTCTCTTGAGGCTGGCTAGGCTGGACAGGAGCCGGTCAATGAGGTAATGAGCCGGATGAGATTGATGATTCTGGATGGCAAGTAGGCAGGGTGTGTTATCTGCCGCGCAGGATGCTGCACTCGCACTGAGAAGCTGCAGGAGGAGATAGATGCCTAGGATGAGGCCCACGACTTCAGCCTCATAGACAGAGTGTCGCGACGAGGGGCCAAGGTGGTAGCGCAGGACTAGTGGCTCGTCACAGCCCTGTTTGTAAAGTACTGCAGATGCACCGACACCGCCATCGCAGTCAGAGCCATCAGTGTATATGCAGTGGCCCGCGCGCGTCATCCAGGAGGTCTCTCGTAGGGCCGCACTCTCTTTGTCGCGGGCGATTTCGACCGGGTAAGGGGGGCGCCAGCCCGGGGGAGGCATACCGCTTCTATTGTTTCGATGTCCTCGGGCTTTAGGTTGTAGGCCGCTAGGACCTCGTGCATTGGGCTTTGTCGCTTCTTCACCCATTTGGAGGCTCGTCGGACATGTGGGTGGAGAGGATGGGATGCAGGGAGGGAGCATAGCCGTTTGGCCTCACGCGCAACGTGGGAGTTGACAATAAGGTGGAAGGGGAGGAGGTTGAGATGGGCTTCGAGAACGTCAGTCGCCATCGATTGCATGGCACCCGTGATTAGGATGCAGGCCTGCCAGTGGATGCGCGATAGCTTGCGTATCACCCCGACAGACCCGTAGGTGCGCTTCCGGCCTTCAATCTTTCGCTGTGGCGTAATCCACACGCTGGCCGCATATAGCATCGCTGGAAGGAGCATCTGCTTGTACAAGGTCAGTACATGCTTCGCTTTGAGGCCGTTTTTGGGCCTCGCCAGTCAGCCAAACTGCTGTAACCATTTCGTACCCTTAGCAAGGGCATACTCAGCATGTTGTTTGAAACGGAGCTTGTTGTCTACGAGCACGCAGGCATGATCTGATTGTACAGTATGCATATCAGATGAGGCCTGAGTCATGAGTCATCATTGTAAGCTATGTGAGTAAGCATTAGTAAGACAGTAAACAGAACTATAGATAACCATCAATATCATATGACAAGGGAGCAGAGTTCCAATACCGAATGGAGTACCGAATGGATACCGAGTGGAATGCCGAATGGAACTCGGTATAATCAACTATCTAAAAGAATGTAATCTACGTATAGTAGCGTAGCAGAACATAAGATAAGTCCTTATCAGGAGAACCTGATTAGATAACATATGAAATAGTAGAAGTTCAACAGGGTCTTAATCTTGCAAATACATTCACCGAACTTGTCACTGGTCTAGAGATCAATGCCAAGGTAGTGAGCATTGATTAACCAACTTATTCGCCACTCACCAAATCAACAGGTCCCTGCAATCACTGCAGATAACACATCTGCAAACAATGTCATGATTGATGAGCTTGTTGAGCTGCTTGAGACGTTTCACGATCAAGCTGTGCACACGCATTGCTTCGACCACACCTTGAACCTGATTGTGAAGACACTGCACACCACAAGAAAACCACTGATCACGATGCACTCGATGTGGCTGAGGAAGCCCTGTGGGGACTATCTGCCGATGATCTCAATCTTGAAGACAATGATGACGAGGTGATTGGGGAGTGGGATGTCAGCCATCTCAATGATGATAATGTTGAGGGTTGGGTTGATCAGCTCAATGGGTTGACTGAGGAGGAGATTACTGAGCTGCAGGCGACAACATGCCCTGCAAAGTTTGTGCTCACCAAAGTACTAAGTGCTCTCCAGACAGAAAAGCTTATTACTCACTAGTTGCCCCCTAGCTACACAAGTTTGCGTTCACCGTCATTAACTTGACAACCAAACTAGTCCCCACCTGGTACCGAACTGTCGAGCAACTGAACCTTCCACAAGATAGCATGCCGTGTGACGTTCACACTCGCTGGAATTCCACCTATGGAATGCTCAGCTTTGCGGTCGAGTACAGAGCTGCAATCAATCAACTTACCAGTGACCGGTTGATGGAGCTATGAAAGTTTGAGTTGAGCAACAAGGAGTGGAAGATTGTGGGACATTTGTGCAAGGTCCTCAAGGTGCGTGACTTCTGTCACTTGCAGGTGACTCATGTGACACCCCACTCCGTAGATGTTTTCGGACACAACTCTCTTCTTCTCACGTGATACACCCAACCTCGCTATGGTCATCCCTGTCATGGATGTCCTCGATGAGCACTTGACCAACACATCGCACGACCTCGACTTCTATCCTTCTATCCACGCAGCTGTGGGCTTGGCCAAGAAGACACAAAATTTATATTACAGCAAGACTGATGACTTGAATGTGTACCATATCATGATGAGTGAGTGCACAACAGACTGAGTCATGTTTGAGCTGACTGTGTCCCAAGTCCTGCACCCTCGGCACAAGTTGACGTATTTCATGTTGAAGGAGTGTGTTATGAGTGACCGCGGTATGTGACTCTGGACCTCCTTTCTCCTCCATTGCAGACTGTGACCGGCCCGTACTCAACTACGGTCTGGTCTTGTACCATATGACCTCCCTCAACGGAGGCAGGCCTCATCATTGTATTATGCATTCCTCTCTTCCCATTCGCTGTTCATCATATGCCTCACCTCCTGACCTGCCTCATGTTTACCTGCCTGTGCAGACTTTCTCCTATTTGCTCTCCACTATATCCTTCAGCTTCTGTACTGTTCCACAGTGTTCCAGGGATGCATCAGCGACACGTCACCCTCTTGTATATATACTGTAGTGGTAGCAGGGTCGAACTCCAGTTTGACCTGGTTTTATCTCTACTCAATGTTCCCTGCATCCCCTGCAGCGAGCCCTCTGAGTGAGCCGACATCAGTGTCTGTGCCCTTCACTCCACCCCCAGCCTAGGATCAATTCCTAGGAGTCTCTCTCACCTCTACCTCGCTCTCATCAAAGGACGGTGTTCCTTCGTGTAACCTTGGCATTGAGTACGTCTTCTACTTGTTGAGTTTGGGCTGACATCGTTTGGTCAGCAGGACGTTCATTGGAGCACATTGGAGTGTTAGCGCAGGCCGTCATGTAACAGAGTGAGAGGTAGTGGTGGTAAGGCAATGAAACAAACCTGAGGGAAACTGCTCAAGGGAGAGGCCCATTGGGCACATGGGAGAGAGCAGGAAGGAACAATAATTGAAGGGCATCCAAGCCCAGTATATATACATGTGAGAGAACGTCATGAGTCCTCACTGTAAGCTACATGAGTAATCATTAGTAAGATGGGAACCAGAACTCCAGGTTACCGACAATATCATATGCCTAAGGAGTGGAGGCCCGGAGGTTTGTAATCTAATCTACTGAGTCAGGACGAGAGATAATGAGTAAGATAAGAGCAAAAAAGGAAGGTGAGTGTACAGTAAGGTATGTAGCATTGCAGAACACAATACAAGTCCATATCAGGCAAGCCTGATAAGATAACACCTGAAATGGTAGAAGTTCAACATTTCAAGGCAGCCAAATGGCAAGAGACGTGGATTCAGGCTGTGGAGGCACTCATCTGCGACAAGTATACTGACTGGCTGTTGCGCCACGGTGAGCAGAAGGTGGATACGGATGCAAGTGAGGAGCAGGCCAATGGGAAGCAGGGCAGTACAAAGAAGGTACATCAACATTCAAGCCTACTCAAGGTAGATAGCTCATGTCTCCACTGTTTGTGCAACCACAGTCAAAGAATATGTTTGATAATCTCCCAGCTCTCGCACCGCCAAAGCCCATGAAGGTTGCCAACGAGATAGGCACATACCTTGCAGACGATGTCTAGAGTACTAGCGACCCCATTGTGTGGTGGTATGAGCGACGCAGGAAGTATCCCAACCTCTTGCACATGGCTACCAGCTATCTCACAATTCCTGGTGCATTCAATTTGGATGCTCTTATTTCTTACGACTCACTCACAATACTCTCTTAGCAACATCTGCTGACATTGAATGTGTCTTTAGTCGCGGACGCCTCATCCTCCCCCACATTCACAATGGCATGTTGGTGCAGTCAATCCGTGCACTCTTGTGCCTTGTGGCTTGGAGCCATCTTGGCCTCGTTGAAGACGATGACATGTGTGCGGTCACCTCTGAGGCCGATAATGGTGCTGAGTAGTCTGTACTATGCCAGGGCACTGTTATGTACAATGTATCATTACCTACTCATTCAACATATCCATGTGCTGTACCCGCAACATACCTGCGACCTGCGTCCAACCCGTGTCTGACCCACGTCGACCCGTTGACCACCTGTACCCACTGTGGTGGGTCCCTACCCCTGCCGGGTGAGGGTGCGGGTCTACCCTAAGGGTGAAACCAATATTTTCTTTGTTGCGAGCGAAGACCAGCTTGCAGATGCATTGACCAAGAATGTTCCCCTCTCTGGAATAGAGAAACTTTGAATGTCAACTGGCATGGTCATAGTGTCTTGAACAAGTGGGAGTGTTGAACTTCTACCATTTCAGACATTATCTAATCAGGCTCTCCTGATATGGACTTATCTTGTGTTCTGCTACACTATGTAGATTACATACCTTTTTGCTCATTATCTCATCTTCTGTAGATTAGATATCTCACTCTGGACTTCCAGCCTCTACCAGCCTCCACTCCTTATCCATGTGATAATACCAGTGACTCAGATTACTGGTCCTTATGCTTACTCATGACCTTACAGGCTGACTCATGTAGTTTACTCACTATGACTCAGCACAACTCAGCTATCACATGATAGCTTCATGGCATGTCTATATACTGGGCTCAGATGCCCTCTAATGAATTGTTCCTTCCACTGCTTTCCCGTGTGCCTAACGGGTCTCCCTCTAGCAGCTATCCTCTAGGTTTGTTCACCTGCCTTCACAGCCACTCCCTACACTCCTTTCAACAGTGAAGTGGGATGACTCCGTGCCAGTGTGGGTTTGCTCCGCTCATACAAATTTGGGAACACATGAGTATCCATGTAGAATCACCAAACCATAACCGCAGAAGGGACCAGGGGAGGAGGAGGAGGAGGAGGAAGAGGAGGGGGGTTCATTTAGCCACATCACACATACTATGTACATGCCATCCGTGACAGCGCTCACTAACTACCTGTCAGCCGACCTACTCCATAGGTCTCCACTCCCACTACTTACCCTGTACACTACATCTAGCTACTCCCTCCTCACAACTTGGTCGTAAGAAAGCAAGCTGGACACGAGGCGCGCGCGGACTGCATTCACTCCCCGTCTGCTTGCAGTAAATCTGTCAGATGACTGTCATGCAACTATCATACAACTCCTGCCCGAGCTGTCTCTCTTGAGTCTGTAGAGTGCAACGTATCTTCAAAATCGTACAAAACCTTCTCTATTCCCTTTACCCTCGCTTGCTTTCATCATTGCATCCCGAGTCAGTTTGCCTCCACGAAGGCGCGGTTCACCGTGAGCTGGCCATCCCCGCCCGCGAGCAACTTCACGCTGGCGCCAGCGCCGATGAAGATGGCATCTCCCTCCGCGATACTCAGCTTCTCTCCCGCCCACTCCAGCGTCCCTCTGCCCTCTGTCACAATGGTAATGCTCGGGCCCGCAATCGGCGGGTGCACCTCCGTCTGGCCGGCGGAGATCAGCGCCTGAAGCACGCTGAACTCGGGGATGGGCGGGTCATAGAGTACTGTGTACTTAGCGACGTCGAAGGCGGTGTTGGGCGTGATCATGTGCCGACTGACGTCGCCCGCGCCGTACGTGAGCCCGGCGATGAGATTTGGGATGTCGCGCAGCTTCGGCGTGAGCCCTGCGCGGATGACGTTGTCCGACGTCGCCATGCATTCTATGATGTCTGCGCGTCTCGCGTTAGCTTTGGCGAGGGGAGACGGCGGCGAGAGACACACCACCCGAGACGTATGCGTGTGGTTCGCCGGCGGCGAGGAAGATCGCTTCACCCGGCTGCATCCTCACGTAGTTGAGCACGAACGCACAGAAGACCCCGATGTCGCCCGGGAACTGGCTATCCAAGCGCAATACGAGATCCGTGACACCTGCTTCTTGTTCGCTCGCGCCGCCTGCTTCGTACCGACTGACTAGGTCCGCTAGGCGAGCCTTGAAGGTAGCCTCCTCGGCGGTCATGAGAGCTGAGAACAGGTCCTTCAGAGCGGCCTTCGCTTCGGGGCCCGTGGGGTTGGCGTAGGACGCAGCAGAGAGGAATTTCGTGGCGATCGACGGGGGTATAAGGGCGGCGAATTCGGGCGTCGCAGCGAGGTACGTCGCGATCTGGGGGAGAGGCAAGAACCCACACATTGCAGTGAACGGCGTGAGTGCTAGCGCCATCTCCGGCTTGTGATTGGCATCTGCGCAAAGCTCAGCCAAGGGGCGGATTGAATGATAACTGTATTGAACATGCCTTTGTAGATGTTCGGCCACTCCTTGTGAAGTGCCTCCGCCATCTTCTTGTCGGGGTGTGTCTGTATGCTGAGAGCCTTCTCGATGGCAAGGACCTTGAACAAGAAGGGGAGATTGCCCTCGGCTGCGCCTGCGCTCCAGAAGCGCGACACCACCTTCTCGCCTATCAGCTCCGGGTGTGCAGCAAGATGGCTTGCTAGAGTCATGTCAGTCCCCGCAACATAGGAGGGACCACTTGGATGGGTTCCCATCCATAGCTGCGTCTGCTGTCAGCCCACACGACCTGGACAAAGCGCGCGAACATACCTCAGCGTAAGGCACCTTCTCGTCCAATGTGAACCCGGGTATCTTGGCTGCAGCAGCATACTGAGCGACCTTGGACTCGACGCCGATCTTTCCCCAGGCATACTTCTGCGTCTTCGGGACTATCTTGAACACATGGGACATTCTGGACACTCTGTGTGTGCGAGGGGGATGTTGAGGTGCGACGCAGTCAAGCTATGACGCACTAAGATCGATCGCAGATCCTCGTTCGTTGGCAAGACTTAATAGTCAGGTAGATATGGTCACGTACATTTCAATCCCGTTGCAATGTCGGCGATGTGGTCGTAACAGGTAGATTTGAAGAGGTGGAATTCGTCACAGCCTGGGACTTGTGAATCAGAAGTTCCTCCGGCGGGATGCCATGGCCACGGTGGTACTTACATATATATATAACCTTAGAGCATTGGCGACAAGCGTTTACCGATGAGCGTTAGCCGAGATGATAGCGAGAGCGTAAGATGTATAGTGCGAGTGAAGGAGAGAAGGAGAAGGGCGCACTAGTGCCGGGCTGTTGAGCGCCCGTGTAGGTCTTGTAGATATGTCCCGTAGTTCTAGGTTCGGAACAAGCCGCCTCCTCACGTGGTGGAAACGTGCCATTTCGTGCTCCGCACACCGACGGAGAGGGGCTTGCTCGAAGATCCACCAAAAGAAGGGCCTAGCTTTGCCCCTAGAGCTCCTCCCTCGTCGCTCCTCGCGCTTCACTTTGCGGGAAGAATCTGTAGCTAAGCAAAAACGTAGATCACTCGTAGTCTTCCTAAGCTGCGAAGCGCGTCCTGTATTCAGTTACACCGCGAGCAAAGTAGGCTTCGAGCGGTGAATTTGGTCCCAGATCGAGAAAACAAATAGAATATTCTCTACCCCGTCAAATATCCTCAAATTTGAGCATGTGCCACATATACCCATTGTACACGTCCACCAGGCTTCTTGAGTGACCAAGCTTTGTTAAGACACTGAGGAGGCGGCTTAACCCTTCCAGATCTGCGAGATCTGAGTTAGCGCCCGTGCTGAACGCGACGCGACGCGTCGTGTTGCGTCGCGTCGCGTTCGTGTTCTCTCACTCTCTACGACTTCACTGCTCCGCGTGATGGCCGACACTCCTCGTACGCCTCCTCGGCGACCTGCGCCAGCACTAGGAAGCGATAACAGGAGCCCTGGGACGCCGCGACGGCACAAAACACCTTACCGGAAGAGCATACAGGGCACCAAGCCTCGCACAACCTTGTTCACGCGCGAGAGGGTGAAGGCGGACTTGAAAGAGAAGCTGGGCCTAGCTTTCGAGCCTGACGACTGGCAGGCAGAGGTGATATCCCGCGCGCTGCGTGGATATGATGGAATTTTCTGCGCGGGAACTGGCTATGGGAGGAGTCTCATCTTCCAAGGTCTGGCGAAACTTGGCGGGGACAACAAGGCAATCATCGTGATTTGTCCTTTGAAGGCCCTCGAGGCGGATCAGGTGAGTGGATTACTCTTCAGGTACTCAATGACTCACTGTGCTTTAGGTCAGGGAAGCCGAGGCAAAAGGCATCCGCGCGGTCATGATCAACGAGGACAACTCGAAGACCATACAGGCATGGGCCGATGCACGAACGCGAGCGCAGATGATATATCTCTCACCAGAGATGGCGCTTGCAGATTCCTTCACAAAGCTGTGGAGAGACGGGACATTTCGAGCGCGCCTCCAGGCTGTCATTATTGACGAAGCGCACTGCATTGACGAATGGGGACAATAAAACTTTCGGAAGCAATACCGCCAGCTCAACCGTCTTCGTGAGTACGCCAGTCACTCAGTTCCCTTCCTCGCATGCACGGCCACATGCTCGACGTCAACATTCAACGTCCTGTGGGACACTCTCGGCTACGGCTACCGCCCGTTCTGGGGCATCGATGTGGGCTGCGACCGCCCCAACCTCCTCTTCGATATTCGCTTCATCGCGAACAAGGCCAACCCAGTCATCGACATTCTGAACATCCTCCCGCCTGTCATCACTTCCGAGACTACCCTCGACGACATTCCCAAGACTATCCTGTACTTCGACTCCGAGAATGCGTGCCTGCAGGCGAAGAATACGCTGCGCAAATGCCTCCCAGCTCACCTTCGTGATGCGGTATACGCCTTCTCGTCGTCGATCTCAGCAAAGGCGAAGAACCTATTATGGGAGCGTTTCCGCGGAGGATCGCTGCGTGTCTTGTGCGCCACGGATGCGGCGGGGATGGGATGTAATGTTCCGGACATCCGGTATGTTGTCATCGTTGGGTGTCCCAAGTCGCTTTCCGTGGTCGCGCAACGCTGGGGACGCGCCGGCCGAGATCGCTCAACCGCGGCTACCTGCATCTTGCTGGTTCCTCCATGGGCTTTTCGACCTGACGCTACCCTCTCGGCAGCGGTACACCCTGCGCTGAAGCGGCTGCGCGACGCTGGCCCTGCTGCCAAGGGCCAGGCAAAGAAGAGGTCGAAGGGCAGGTCAAAGGCTGACAATCAGGCCCCCAAAGTCGAATCGAAGGCCAATGCAGCACGGCGTGCTCGATTGCCGCTGACATTAGAGCAGTTCATCAATGTCGGCGTGGGCACTGCAGACCAAAGTAAGCAGTGCACCCACATCTCCAGGGAATGTCGATCTGACAAATGTCCAGAGTGCGCGCATGTGTACCTATGCCAGGTATTCCCACCGGATACACAGCTGACAACATTTCATACCCTTGACCACACCAATGAACCTTCGCCTTCGCACATTGGCAAGCGTTCACGTTCATCGGCATTCGAGATCACCTGGATGATTCTCGACCTCAAGCGCATACCAAATGCTAGCCGGTGCTGTATGCACTGCTCCCCGTGCCATGAAGATCTTCGTGCATCGAGTTCTGGTGACGATCCCAGGCTGGCGGCCTTTGCGAGCGACTTTGCTTGCGCAAGCCGGCACGTCCATGCCAGGGGGTACCCGCTCGCGCTCAGACACTGCAAGCACGTCGTGGTCGGCTGCTTCGCAGGTTTCTACATCATCTCGGACATCAAGCTATTCTACTACAAATGCAAAACACCCTCGTATTCCGATGGATGAGAAGGAGATTTTACGCGCCTCGTTGTTGCAGTGGCGTGACATGTACCAGGATCCGAAGTGTGACTATGTCTTCATGTCGAAGGCAGTCGATTTCCCATCTTCCTTAATCGAGAAACTCATCAATTGCTGTGCTGAATTCCTGACCTCAGCTACCGTGCAGCCGGGTGATGTATTGAAGGTCATCACGTGGAGCTCTGCATCCCCGAAGGAGCTCGAGGAAGTAGCAAAGGTCATTGCAAGCTGGCGCGAACGGCTAGCTATCCCGGCGACACCAGCCTCTCAGCGCCGTGTGAGCAAGCGAGCGCGAATGGTCACCGCTGAGGCCCAGTGAAAACGTCAAATTATCTCAGAGATTCTCATACAATCAGCAGCAATTCCCGAGTATCTAGGAGGACACCGTCGATATGGGCGAACGCTGGGCGCCATTACATTTCCCACGCTGACGCCTGCGTGTACACTGCTCGTGGAGTCGGGGCGTCGTGTCGTGCCCTACCCTGCCCTACCTGCTCGTGTAGATTGTCGTCGGATTTTTTCGTCTCAGCCGCTGCCCTACGCGAATTCTTCGATGATCCATGTGATTATGTATGTACAGTCAAGAGATGCATACAATCTAGTGTTTCCGTTGTGATCATCTGCGTCGCCGCTGTTCGATCGTTCTCCGCACCAGTCACACCAGTCCTTTTTACACCATCTCGACATGGCTCCTCAACAGAACAACGCAGCCGATGAGGAACTTTGGACCTGTGGCTGTTCCAAATGCAAGAAGAAGGGTATGTCCCAGCGAAAACGATCCACCTGGTATAGACACCAGAGTCAGCGCGACGCCGATGTCCGGAACGGGCTCCTCCCTGCTCGTTCGGCGCACACGAAACGTGCCCGCGAGGAAGACCCTGACAATGAACAACGAAATACACGCCTTCGCAGTGACAGCGGGACTCGTGAGGAGGATCGCGACGCGGCGCAGAGGCTGGATGCTGCTATGCCGGAGAACGGTGTTCCTTCCGGAGGCATCAATACGGTACGTGTATCCCTGCTCGTGCTCTCTGTTAGGCTGACATCAACGGCAGGCGGACACACATGTGGGGAATGACTGCACGGGTCTTGATGGGAGCCCCGAGATGGGAGGGATAGAGCATGGTGCCGGAGGTGAACAGACAGTGTGTGCTTGTGTTCTCTTGTTCATGTCCAGCCAAGACTTATGTGCACTTGCCTATAGGCCGGCACACACTCTGAGTCTGAGCAACCCTCCAGGGGTCCTCTGCGCTCAGGAGCCAGTACAGACAGCACAAACCCAGCATCCGAGCGGTGCAACCCTACCCAAGAGCTGGATGGCTTGGCTGACCTGGTAGTAGGCCGGACGGATGCAGACGTGGTGAGCTCACCATCGAGCCGCGCCACTGCCGTAGATGGTGCGGACATGCCCTCGCTCCCAGAAAGCTCTCGCATACCTGTCATCGATACTGCTTTGAAATTCATCCATGATTTGCGGTCGAATTCATCTGCGGCTGGCGACAAGCTTGATGGGAAGACACGGTGGCGACTGCAGCATCCCCTCACTGAGGTCCCGATGCTCACACCCAACGAACGCCTTTCGATACGGCTCTTCCTTGCAGATACAGATGGCTCCGAGAAGATCTACACCGAGATGTGTGCGGCAATCAAGGAGCGGTACCCTGCGTGCGAGCTGCTCTCACACCATCTCGTCAAGAAGAAAGTCGCCGAGCTCACAGGCGTGGTGTCGATCCTCGAAGACATGTGCCCGAACAGCTGTATTGCATACACGGGACCTTTCTCGACCTTGGAGGTGTGCCCTCACTGCAATGAGGCTCGGTACGACCCCATGCTGGCAGCGAAAGGCAAAAAGAAAGCACGCCAACAATTCAACACATTTCCTGTTGGTCCACAAATCCAGGCACGTTACCGCTCGCCGTCGGGTGCGGACGATATGCAGTACCGCCGGAATGTCATGGTAGACATCTTGGAAGAGCTACGAGCGACGGGACATCTCGACAGTATTGACGACATCCCGTATGGATCTGACTTCTGGGATGCATACCAGCGAGGCCAGATCTCCCCCGATGACACCTGTCTGGTGTTCTCGATGGACGGCGCGCAGTTGTTCGAACACAAGGCGTCCAACTGTTGGATATACATATGGATTCTCGTCGATGTCGCACCAGACAAGCGCTACAAGAAGAAATATGTCCTCATGGGTGCGATCATCCCTGGGCCGAACAAACCGAAAAACGCGGAGTCATACCTCTTCACTGGCCTGCAGCATGTCGTATTCCTGCAAAATGAGGGCATGATGATCTGGGATGCACGTCGGAAAATGTGCTTCCGCTCGCGCCCATGGATCGTTCTGGTTGAGGCTGATGCCGTCGGTGCACCTGACCTGACAGGCTACGTCGGACACCATGGCAAGAAGGGCTGCCGTAATGGGTGCGGACGGAAGGGGAGGAGGAAACCGGGCGCTCCGCATTACTACGCAGTGTGTCGGAAGCCGGACGGCTA